>VWZF01004263.1:120550-225794 GCA_013396755.1 Sclerurus mexicanus
ACGGCACCCCTAAAAACAGCACCCCTAAAAACAAAACCCCTGAGACACAGCACCCCTGAGAAACAGCACCCCTAAAAACAAAACCCCTGAAACACAGCACCCCTTAAAACCAGCACCCCTGAGACACAGCACCCCTGAGACACAGCATCCCTTAAAAACCAGCACCCCCTAAAAACCAGCATCCCTGAAAACCAGCACCCCTAAAACCCAGCACCCCCTAAAAACAAGCACCCCTAAAAACCAGCACCAGGACACCTGAGAAACAGCACCCCTAAAAACCAGGACCAGGATATGTAAAAACCAGCACCCCTAAAAACCAGGACCAGATTTAGGTCTAACCAAAGTCACTCCTCTCTGGAAGGGCTAGTCCTTCCCTAATACGAGTTTTCTCCTTCCCATAAAGAGCAAAAAGAAGAGGGTTTTTTTGCTTTACTGTAAACGCCACACACAGGTAAAAGTGCTACCAAACAGCAAAATCTGGTTGCAAAAAGGATAAGGGATGTTGAGTACATGGGCCTTAATATTCCAGGGAAGGGAGGGAGATGAGAATTTCTAATTCTCTAAGAAGAAACAAGGCCCAAAAAAAGCTTTTCCTTTGCTATAAACACCATACACAGGTATAAACAATGAGCAAATGCCAGATTCTCCCTGCAAAAAAAATAAGGAATGTTGAATACGGGGGGCCTAATATTCCAGAGGAGGGAGAGAGCTGAGAATTAATAACTCCCTGAAAAGAAACAAGCAAACACCAAACAATGACTGCAAAAAAGAGAAGGGATGCTGAATATGTTGGGCCTAATATTCCAGAGAAAGGAAGGGGATGAGAATTACTAATCCCTAAACAGAAACAAGATGGCTTAGTGTGTTTTGGATCAGCCCTTTTCGCCAAGCTCAGCCCGAAGGAGGTGGGCGCGAGGGGCACGAGGAGCCCCAGGAGGGGCGATTCCCCACTCAAAGAGGGCTCTGCCCCTCCGGAGCTCCCAGCACAACCCCGGGTGGTGGAACCTCTGGGGAACCTCCTTGGCAAATGTGCTCCCACGGGGACGTGTCCTCGCCTAACCCTGACCCTCCAAACCAGCACGACTGGAGAGTTGGCCAGGAAGATGCCCGGGGGCACCAAGACGGGAATTAACCACCGGCTGGAAAGGCTTGGAGGTCCCAGCCCCTTCCAGGGTATGATTTACTCTACCCACCTGCTCCTTTCAAATCAGCCAACACAGCACTCGGGATTCAAGCACTGGGGGTGCCAAGAGCAAAGCAGAGCCCCCCAGACACGGGCAGAAGACACACGAACATCCACAGAGCAAGATACCGAGTGCCTGCATTGTGTGACCGGGCCCGCATGCACACACATACTCCTCATTTTTACCATGTGAATTTTACCAAGGAATTCTCATTATGCTGAGGGGAAGGGGGATTATTGCCCCTGGCTGGTGCCCTCACACCACTCCCAATATCCCAAAGAGCAATAATTCCTGTCTGCAGCTCATCACCAAAAGTGAAACCCAACTAAATCAAGAAACATCAAAAAGCAAGCAATCCAAAGGGAACTCAAGGATGCATCCCAGTTCCCGGCTCTGCCGTCGTTGCCTCCTGGACTGTATCAGAGGGATGGTGCTTTTGCAGCATCAGTTAACAGCATACACAGGAAAAGGTGACAGGAAAAGCTGTAGGGAATAAGAAGCCAGAGCTGGAACACTCCAACCAAGGATGAAACAGCACAGGGAAACAGGAGAACGCAATCGAAAATGAAAACACCCGATTCTCTATTCCTCACTTTGCCAAAGACTTGCTGTGGCGCATCTGAATTCTCACTGGACCATTTAATTTATTTTTTAAGATTCTTTAACCAAACTATATTTGTTTTGCATTGGGATTCAACTCTATTAAAAGAGGCTTTGACAAACTGTTTTCCTTTGAACCCACGGGATATCAAAAATCCCGACTGGGAATGCAAGCCTAGCACAGAGCCCATCTGAATAACAGAATTAGAGGGACCTTCAAATGCTGTTCCAAATTTCCAAGTAGGAACAAAGTCGATCCTTCTGACATTCAGAAATGTTGGCACTCATGCTGTCACCTTTACTGGTGCTGTGCAGCATTACCCCTGGGCCACTGAGGCTGTATCAGATACCCACCTGTAAAGCAACTGTGTGCCCCTTGGAAGGCAAGAGAGAGCAACTTCTTAACATACAAATAACAACTAAGCACACAAAAATCAGTCTGAGAAACTCAGGAATTCTAAAGCTCAACAAAATAATAAAGGTTTGCTTGAAACAATTTCTTTTTCAGATTTTCCTTTCTAATTTATATCAGATTCTTCAGTTTTTCCTTCCTGTTCTAGTCTTCCATTAATTCTGGCATCATGCTCTATTCTCCCTTGGCCTGCAGCGAGAACAGCTACTCCTTTTCTCCAAGTCAAGCCCAACAGAGACCTCGAAATGGTTTTAAATGTGAAAGAACTAAACAGTTGCACACCAAATCAGAAGTGACCTGTTGCTCCCAAACCAGGCTGTGGAACACTGATTAAATTTGCTCTCCTCTGCCTGGATGACAGGCACCGAATGCCGGGGCTGCGTGTTAATGGTGCAGGAGATGTTGAGCTGCTCACAGAAGGCATCTGGGAGCGACAGCTGCGGAATTAAAATAGTCTCACCAACAGGGCTGCTGAACAGCGAGGCTCAAACCTATGGATAAGTTTGGATAACAAGTGGAAGCGGCTCTAGAGCACAATGGTTTCATTTTTAGAAGTACAACATTTGGGTTTCCTAGGACAAACATTTCAATTTTACCACTTGTGTTTAACTTTAGAACATGACTTCTGACAGGATTCTGTCAGCATTATTGTTTGCGCTGCTCACTGATGACAAACTGTGCCGCAATTAAAAAAAAAAGCTCTGGATAATGATCGCTGCGAAGCAGCTTTAGGAAATCCCATGGCTTGCAGTCGGTGCTGACAGACACAGTTATATTTTATGAAGTGGTTACCATGGCTATTGACCAGCCACAACACAAGGCCTCCTAATACCGGTTTATAATTTGATGCAATGCATTAGATGCTGCAGTCTCCTGCTCCAGCGTGTAAACAGCGAGCTATAAATAACCCAGGGAGAACAAGGAACAAGCATGTTAATGTTTGCCTCTGTGTTACTTGCAGGTCCCATATTTTATCCCGGGGAACAAATATCATGACAAGATACACAAAGCCATTATGTTGTGCCTAACAGAGCTCAGCTGGCATGTTTGTCAAGGGGATGGCAGTGCCAGTGCAGAGCTGTAGTTAAGGTGGTGCGTCAGGGTTTCTATTATGCAGAGATTACAGCCTGGCAGGAGGAATCTGCTGCTGCTCCCTGAAATGCTGCACCCCACGTTTGCGCTGGGAAAGGAGGGTCCCAGTTTGCTTATTTACTGCAAAAACGTAAAATAAAGCTGTTAGGAAAAGCACGCAGGAATAACATCTACTGCAAACACAACCTGTTTACATCAATTTTAGAATTTCAAACTGAAACCTCACGGGCTTCATAAAGGTGGCACAACTCTGATAAACCTGCAAATTCATCACTGCTACTAATATGTCTCTTCTAAGGTGATGCTTTAGTCAAGTTTAGATCAAATGTATTTTCTCTAAGAAATTCCACGTGGTATTTCATTCCCTTCCTATGATTTCCACATGGTTAATGAGTGAGGAACATTGTGCAATGCAATATATTTACAAACACACAGAGCCCTTTCTGTTCTTTCTCAATCCAGGAAATAAGGACTTTATTTCTCAATCTTTCTTAAAAAAAAAAAAAGGGCCCTCTTTAGCCTGCGTGCAAGAACAGCAAGTTCTTCTCTCAACCTTTTCCTTAACTATAAAAAATAAAATGGAAGATTTTGCTATAATGCAAGGAATAGGTTCAGTGCACTTTTGCAAAGGCCTGAGGTTTTCCAGGCAGATACCAATGGAAGTTGTCACCACCTCCCATATTTAATATGCCTTTTTAAGTTTTATAGTAAATATGGTAGCAAAATTTACGGGGTTTTAACAGTTAACAGCAAATAAACACTAAGCGCATGAAAGGGTCTTTATTTCTTAAGTTTCACAAAGATGAAAAATTATGGCAGTTGTTCCAAAAAGAAAATGAGATTTGGTTATAGCTGCAAAACTTCTGCTCAATGTGCAGCACGTTTAGGGATGGCTGAGAACAGTTTTTCCAGTGTGCAGATGCTGGATGTGCACAGCAGCTGAATTTCAGTGCAGAGCACATTTTATTAAAAGCTTGGCTGAGTTAACATTATATTTCACTCGTGTGTGTACAGAGCAAATAAAGGCATTTGCTGATAAGGTCAGTGATAGACACTGTCCTCCAGAAACAGAAGTAACCTGATAGTTTCATTAAGAAGACTCCACCTGAAGATACCAACTCTTACTAAGACTCGTGTTAGTCACAACTTTTTTGCACCGAAATATACCTGCCTGGAGCCGAAAGTGAAGCCAATGTTTATTGTCCTTTACTCTCCATATTCTACATGCTCAGCACAGACGAGACTGCTCAGTACACGCACGAAGAGCAAAAAAGAGGTGCTTCAAGTGAAAGAAAACGCAGCTGTCACACACATGCCACTCACTAGAGATGAGTTAGGTCACAGATACTGCTCTGTTTATTTTTCTTCCCTTTTTTTTTTAATGAAACAATTCTATTATGTCAAGACAAAATTCTCCTTCAACCGTTGTGGCATTTTGAAAATAAAATTACATTTCCACCAAGTTCTCTTTCTCAAAGATATGGAAAACAAAACTATTTGGATGGCATTCATGAGCTACCACGCTGTGTTACAAGGCATAAACGGTCCTGTTGGATATTCAAAGCCCCTTTTCAGAGGCACTGCTGGTCACACATGTGATAAAAACCTTACACTCCTTAGGCCATCTGCCTGCAAGATCAAGTATCCTCTATAAACAAACTGACAAGGAATAGATCAGCTGAAAGGCTTCAAGGAGCCAAACAATTTGCTCTCCCTCCCAATCGGATCGCTTTGTCTTCCTGAAAAATTACACTGGAAAATGAGACCTTCCCTGGAAGTAAAGGCTTCAGCCCCAGAGCCCTGCACAGCCCCAGCTCTCCCCAGACACAGAGCCATCAGGCAGGCTCCCTCGAGGCCATGCCAAAGGATCCTGCAATGATAATGACCCCCTTGCATGGTGCTGCACTGTTCTCTTTTGTTGGGAACAATAGCTCTCCCATGATACCTCTCGCTCGCTGAAAATATTGGTATTAAGTGAGCGTGAGCACAGCTGTGTGTAAATGACATATATAAACAGATTAGATTTGTGTGTTTATACTGGGTGCAAACACATTAATAGCACATTTGCATACCCAGTTGGCTAAATGAGATTGCATGCAGAGCAGGATTACTGGTTACAAATACATTTATTTAGATTTTTCAATAAAGTATTTATATTGCCATTCCAGGGGTCAGAGTGGATTCATCATGCTTTCCCTCTCCCTGCCTTCTCAGACGTGCACAAATGCTCTTCTCAACATGCTTTCCACGCATTGCCCACCCCTCCTCACAACTATGCTGGGAAAGGCACTGCAGGCAGCAGCAGGAGCTGAACTGAGGGGTTTACCTAAAAGCTGCCCCAGTTTCCTTCCATTTAGGTTATCGAAGGTGATGTTTCAAGGGGGTGAGAGTTCTACGTGTGACCACAGCAGGAACCATTACCCAACATGCCAGTTTACAAAACTCTGCTTCCCCTTCTCTGTTTAATGCCAGGGATCAATGCAAAAGTCTGTATGGAAGGCAACATGATATTCAAGGTGACACAACAGCTCTCAGACATTTCCAGAGCTGGAGGAGAATTCAGCTATTCCTTCACCCCAGGCCTGGAGCTGTCAGGGTGCTGCTAACCTTCTGTGCTGACCCCAGCTGTATTTTCCCATCAGGATTTTACCAGAGCTATTTTTATACAGAGAAAAGATTTCAGGTTCACGAGGCACCAGGCGCAGCTTTGATTCAGGGTCTGCACTGTACCTGTGCCTGTGCTGGAGCCTCGTTAGGAGCGAGACAACAAAAAAGCAAAAAAATAAAAATCAATTACGTCTAAACGAGGAGCCTTTGTTTTTGCTCTAATTGTGCCCTGACTCTCACAGCACATCCCAGATGATGCTCCCAAGCCAGGCAGGCTCTCTCACCTCCACGTTCCTCGTGGAAAGGTCCAGCCCTGCCGATAAATCATCCCCGACCTGATGCTCCGGCCCTGCGCCGGCTCCGGCCCGGGTTGCCAAGCAACCTGTGCAGGAGGGATGCAGGGATGGATGGATGGATGTCTGGGAACTGCTGACAAATGGCCAAGCGGCTGCAACAACAGACTCCTCTCTGTCAGAAGCATGTTCAGGAGAAGTGCCTCCCCCGCCTCTGCTCTGGGCGTGATTGTAAAACCCAACTGCAAAGGCTTTTGTGAGGAACACACACTTCCTGCTCAATTCCTAATTGTTAAAAAGCTGCGGGGAGGCTGCGATCACACAGCGTATGGCAACAGAAATGTGATCCTGTAAACGAGATAAAGTCAACAGCGCGCCGAGAAACCTGATCTGAGCACGGCCCGCAGTGGCACAGCAGCAGCTGATGCACGATCAAAACCAGGCTGGATATTAAAGCAGCAGCAGGAGGAAAAAAGGAAACCTGACTTTCCTTTTCCTGAGCTCTGGAAGGGCTGTTTGATAAACAACCTTGGCTCCTCGGAAAAACAAACCCTGGATTATTACAGGCATTATCAGCCGTGGTAAAGCTCCTGCTAACGGTGGCACATTTCAAGGGAGGGATGGAGAGATGAGCCGGGGTTTGGAGACTGCTCATTTGCAGTTTCCTTTCCTCCACTGAAACCAGGGCAGAGGAGACATTCCTTTGCCCAAAGGTTGGTGGCACTGCACGGAGGGGTGAGTGGCAGGAGCATCTTCCAAAGGGAGCAACAAGTGCTGTGGCTCCAGCAGGCTGGAAAGGCACTTCCCTCAGGACTCTCCTCAAAGCAGGTCCTTCCCCTGCTGAACGTCACCCTTTCCACCAGCAAGGAACCAGGTCGGCCAACTCGCCCAGCCTGGTATTTAAATGCCCAGGACAGGCCTTCTGCTGACGGGTGAGGGATCCACCTGTGCAGGTGGGACAGGCAGATCCAGGTCTGTGCAACACTCCAGCTGCTCCCCCAGCCTGCCCAGACATCTGCTCCTGCACGACCTTCAGCAAACAACCCCGCTGCCCGTGGCCACAGACCGGCCTTCATGCGGGAGTCTGGGACCGTCCCTTCCGTGGACACCAACCTTAAACCACCCAACTGCAGGCTGCCCCCGCTGACCGAAAAAGGCTGTTCAGAAAACCATCTCTGTAGCTTGTTGTCTCCTGGAATCAACAGTTCCTCAGCCCTGCAAACAAAGCTAAAATGATTTGAGTGTGTTTTTGCGCAAATGATTTTTAAAGGTGCCTTTTAAGAGTTAAACAGAACAAAGGTCTGGCACATTCTGTGGCCCAGAGAAGCAAAACAATGTGCTGCTGCCAAGAGACAACAGAAAGCTTTTGATTATACTTCAGATTGCCTTTTCTGTACACAAAGAGATTAATTTCTGGTTGTTATTTTAAACTGCTGTTAAAAATGTTAGTATACAAAAAACTTTCTTGTACATCAAAATCAAAGAGTGAGTGAAAAGAAAGAGCTGGACATGTTCCTCTTCAAGGACATGCTTCCTTTCCCATATGGCATCTCCAAGTATCTCCCTTTAATATAGGTAAGTAGAAGAAATTCAGCACTTAACCTGCAAACTTCAATCTAAATAGAAAAAGAAAAAAGCTGTTTGTGTTCATTTCTCAAACTTACGCTCACCCAGACTTGGTGAAAATGCATTTTCTAAAAAAAACATTCATAGTTTCAGTTGTTGTTTGGGGTTTTTTGAACATGATGGAACCAGCAAAAGTACAGACTCCAAGAGCACAGATAAAAATACATGCAAGCAGCATATGTAACAGGAACCAAAAGAGAAAACATCACGTGTGGAGCATAAACAACACCTACCCCTCCTCCCGGGAAGGGTTCTCACGCATCAGCTGGGAGTATCAGCCTTTCTCTTCCTCACATACTCTGAGTCTCAAATACCTGTCTCAAGAACTGCAATGCCTGCATGTTCCTAAAGTCAGGAATATTTCCTTGAATTACACCAGCATGGGAATCTACAGCAGCTTCCACGGGGCTCAAGATGTTCCTCACGTTCCCTCCCCTTTCCTGGGCAGAAACAAGCCAGGAGGAAAACACCAGAGAGATCAGCCTCCCCCTGAACTTCATTCTCCTCCTACTGCTGTTCTTCAAAGCGGGATTTTTGCCCCACGTACAACGCCACAGGGAGCCCCAGTGTGCCCAGTAACACCCGGAGCATCTCCACTAAAGCATCAGCGCTCAAATGCCCATCCCAGGCAGCGACACGGTGGGTGAGCACAGACACAAGAGAGCAGCCCACGGGCTGCAGGATCAGCAGCAGCAGCCCAGAGCTCGTAACTAATGTGGGAGTTGACACAAAACACGCTCCAGCTCTGTCCTTAAACATCACAGCGCTTCCATTCTGCACCAGCAAATTCTCTTTTTGTTGCACAGATGACGCAGAGTGAGGAAAATACACACTGACTGCCACGCGAGACTGAAGTCGCTCTCGTCAGCTGGGACATTTTCGGTCCTTTCAGTCAATTGGAAACACCAAGCACAAAAAAAGCCACTCAAACTACCTGAAATATCCCGTGTGATCCCTTCAAGGCCCAAGCAAAGTATTTCTCCTGGAATTTCCCCTGTTGCAGAAATATTGTTCCCTTGGGATTTCAACCATTATCATCAATTATTCCGGAGATGATTTCTGCCTTCAAACAGGGACTTTATGCAAATGACAGAAGGAAACAAATAAAAGCACTTCAAGAGCCCCCATATTTCAGAGCAATGAGCAAATCGAGCAATAATGAGACAAAATGGTGGCAAGAATCCCCAAGGAACTTATCCATGCAGAGAGGCAGCTACTTCTGCAGGTGACTGCCCAGGTAAATCATTAAACAGCACGACTGTCACAGCAGTGGTGGCCAGGTCGCAGTTCAGGCACTTGGATACAAATTCCAGGTTTTGACCCTTACCAGAATGACACAAGTCAGCCCCTGGAAACTCCCTGAATTTCTCTCAGCTAAGTCTGCCACTGGCTGCAGTGCAGTGAAAAGGCACCTGAGTGTGGAAACCTGGAGAGGACAAATCCTGGTGATGACAAAATCAAATTCCAGGCTGGGGGAGACATCCTCAGTGAGGGGGAATGATGGCAAATGTGAAGAAGAGAGGAAATAATGAAGATTTAAAAATGAAGGACCAGAAATGCAGCTGCAGCAAAGGTGAACACTGGAAGGAAACTTGGAAGGTGGATGTTTGGGGGGAGGGAGGGAAGGGGGAAATGATGCTGAGACTGTGGAATTGCCTCCCCAGACGCAGAACTGAACAATACCTTCCCCAGCAGATAAATGAAATATGCACCCTAATAAACCGGAGGTGCCCTCTTTGCCGTCCCCAATTTGTGGCAAATGGGATGTTTGATTTGAGCACTGAAGTTATTCCAGTGCAGTGGAGGGGAATACACTGCCACGCTATTTATCAGCTCCTCTAAATGCATAAGGCCTGAATGATCCATCTCCCCACGCAGCCTAAAAGCCATATAAATCTGAGGGATGCTGTGGAAGGGCTGGGGGCAGCAGGGAAGGAACAAAAGAATCAAAACCCCCACGGTGGAACAAGCACAGGGGGACCACGGCAGATACCAAGGGGCCAGTAAAAGCTGGAGCGAACCCACAAAGCCAGGAGCTCCGTGCACTGAGTCTTCAGCACAATGCCTTCAAAACCACAAGGCACACGAAAGTACAAACCCCAGCAGGCGAGGAGCGCCGAGCTCCAACACATCTGACACGCCACTTAAACAGGGAGGAGGGAGAGAACCTCGCAGCGTTTGCAGCCTGCCAGGGGCTGCTGGGCCAGCCACGTTTACAGAAGGTTCCAAGGGAAGCTCTTCAGTGGTCAGTGACTGTGAAAAGGTGGCATTTCCTCACTCAAATCTAAGTTTCCTCGCAGACACACCGAACCCTCACGCTGGCTCTGAGCAACACGGAGCCAGGCTCTGGCATTGCGCCTTTCCAGCCCTAGCAGGATTCATGGAATCAGGGAATATGCTGAGCTGGAAGGGACCAGCTCCTCCCAACAATCCCACCCTGTCCCTGAGTGTTGTCCAAGCCCTCCTGGAGCTCTGGCAGCCCTGGGGCCGTGCCCACTGCCCTGGGGAGCCTGGTCAGTGCCCACCACCCTCTGGGGGAAGAGCCTTCTCCTACTCGAAGGTACAAAGTGTCCCCCCGGATCAAATCCTTCTTTGCTGTCAAATTCCTTTCATGGCACTGTCATCATTAGCTCTCCTGGCACTGCCACCCTCATAACTAATTAGGGATCTTGGATGGCTGCGGAAAATGATGAATATTTAGTCACTACGCATCTACTACAGACGCAGCCTATTATCAAACAAGTGACACCTCCACCAACTTAAATTAAATAATGGCTCCCATCGAGGATTCTGAGCCACTGACAGAATAGCAAGTGATTTAAGGAACACGAAGCTGAGCAACTGGTGATGGATCACGGTTTTCCACTCGCTCTGTTACAGCCTGTAAAGGAACAAATGATCATTTTTCAGCCTAATTGAATGTGGCCGCCCCGCTTATACACGGAAGAGACAAAGCCTGATAATTTGCTTCATTAAAATGCATTTTTATGTCATCTGAAGGATTAAAAAAAAAAAGAAATGGTGCCGTTGATAGGGAAGATTAGAAAAATAAAATTTATCATGCAAACAGCACTTGCAAATGAGGTGTGTTTTGGCATTTGTGCTGCTTATGTTGTGCAAGAGAGATAAGCCCTGAGCACTAAAGCACACGGAGCATCCACATTGTGACAGTAATCAACATTTCTTCAATAGCAATTATGTCACTACACCAATTTGAAGAGCATTTTGTCATCTGCTGCTGCACTGGCCACTGGGCCAGACTACACAGTTCTCACATAAGGTGTGGGGCAGAACCACGGAGAAAAACCACACTGGGAAACTTTGGGGGTTTGGGGCTGGCAGCCCCTGTGTTCAAACAGAATCAAAGGCAAGGCTGAGACAGAGACCAAAACTATCAGGGAAAAAAAATGGAGAGATCAAATATCATCTTGTCAAGCTGCAGACGACGCTGTCATCTGTCTGCACTTGCTTTGTTTTCCGGGGGGTTTTTGTGTTTTTAAAGTGATCTTGTTAGGAACAGCAAATTGCCATCTAGACAGCAAACAACTCCTTTGAAATAAAAACAGCCATTTGCCACATCAAGTGATCCAATCCCGGGCTCTGTGTGTTTAATGAAGTGGAATTCCAACAGAAGTATTGCAGAAGGAAACACTCTTACCTGTATCACCTTAGACTAAGCCAAAACCACTTGGAAAGAAGCTGGAGATTTCTATCATACACTTAACATGGAAAAATATCAAAGCACTTCACCACTATTTTGCTACTATATTCTAATTGCACTTTTAGGTATTGAGGAGGTAAAGATCCTGTAGATAATTTCAGTTTCTTACCACCTGCCAGACAGATAACCCCAACCAAACTGCTGAAGTGATGGGAGTATTGAGGTAACTTTAAATCAGCCCAAGAGCTCTGGAGGTTGCAATCAATAAAAGCCAACAGAGCAGCCACCCTTCCTCAACTATTGGCAAAGGTGAACCTGCATTTGTGGCAGGAGCATTAACCCTCCCCAGCCCAGCACCGAGCGGTCCCTTCCCTCTCCAGCTGCTCCGCACGGGGCCATGACTCAGTTTCCTTTCAGAGGAACAGGATACAGCAGGAGGTTATATTTAACCCAGATTCCGGATCTCCGAGCAGATAAAATCGGAATAAAAGGTCAGAGTGTTGGAAGCAGGAGCTGTGTCAGTGCCAGAACATCATCTGAGGGGAGGAGGGGGAGGGACCGGCGGGTGCAGCCTGAACATCCTCCCTCCAGGGCTCTTCTGCTCAGGCTTTGTGCCAGCTGGGCACAGCCCGGGCACCCAACCTGCCTGCAGCCCTGCTGCCCAGGGGCTGCCAGGGACAGCCTTTCTGGCCCTCCTGTGGGAGGACAAATGCCATCGCTGGGGTCCCCAGCACCTCGTGCTCCTCTCCAAACCGACACAGGGAGATGATGGAGAGCTCCAGGAAGGGCGAGGGCGCTCCGTTTTTAAGATGCCCTTGAAAATGAGCTGAAAAGCCCTGTTTTGACAATGAACCGCTGTCATATTTGTTAATCTCTGAGGCAGCAGGTTCCTTCCCCTTGGCAACAGGGAGAAGTGTGGCCGTGCTGCTGCATCCCAGACCTTCTCTCCAGAAAGCAAACCAGCAGCCTGTGGAGGCACCTACGGATGGTTTGGGTTTCCCTTCCGTGCCCACGCACAAACAGCCCTTTGAGCCGTGGCAACTGGCCAGGGTGAAGAGCTGTTGTGTTATTTTTTGAGGATCAGCAACGTGCTAAGTGCTTAACAGATAAAAACATTCCACACCAAGGCAGAGAGACGACGAACCAAGGAGCATATGGCAGCTAAACAAAACAAATTAAAAAAATGATATTGGTAAGAAAACACCAACATCTCTGGCAGCTGGGGGAAGATCAAGATTAGGGAAAGCAGTGAAATCACCCACTCTGAAGCCAAGGTCACTGACAGGATTTATAGATTTATCCCTCAAGAGCCTCTGCTCAACATGAAATGCTGAAATAATTTTTTTTAATCTCCCTCCCCCCCCCATTTGGGCTCCCTCATTTGCTGGAGGCTTTTAAAATTCATTCCTTTTCACAGCTGGTTAAACAATGGAATCTTTTGGCAAACCAAAAGGACAGAATTGATTGCCCTACACAAACTTTTCTGCACGTATAATTGATTTTTAATTCACTGCCTTATTTCCGAAAGGACTCGACAATAAACTCGGTGCTGTATGTGCAATATTGATCCCCCTAAACAAGGGCTTGGATCAAAGACTGATGCAAGTTAATCACAAACAAAAAGATTGTTATCTTTCATCTGGAAACCTGTGTTAAAACCAAATTCACCTTTTCAAGCTATAATACACCTTGTATTTTCTAGCTGCACCGCAGCTTATCATTTTGTAAACCTGCCAATTGCTAAGGAACTATAATTTTATGCAACCTTTAAATAACAACTTTTTTTCCCCAAGCAGAATAATTTCATCCTTCATCGGTTACTTTTTACTGTGAGGGCTGATGGTTCTTTTCCACTTCTTAGCATAAGCTACAGACAAGACCTTCCCACACTTTCTTAAACTAAAATCTTATTTATTCTTCTTAAAATACAGGTCCAACTAGGCCATGGCAATTTAAGTCTGGTGGGTTTTTTATCTCAATGCTCAGTTCAGTTCCAACTGTTACTGATTAACACACTTGCAAATGGCATCAGATGGCTGGATTTCCAAACTCCAGAAAATGTTAATTTGGTGGAACTGTCTGCGAAGCTCTCATGTTTATTTTTTTGGTGGATGAAACATTGAAACTAAGCAGTAGCTGATATTTTAACCTTCTAAGCCCCTGCATGAGTCACAAGCAGCCCTGCAATGCCACTCAGCTTTTCCAATATCCCTTGGTGATTTTTTTTTCCCACTCGACTATTGCAGAGGTTCTGTTTCAATCTGGCCACGAATTACATTTTCTATCGCTGCCATATAAACAGTAAATAAAACTCATGCTGTTTTTGCCCCAGTAAGCAGCTCTGTCTTCCAGCACATCTGAAGAGCCTTGGCTTCAAAGGAGGGAGCCACAAAAACAATGTTTTCCTGAGCAGCTACTCCAGCAAGGGCAGATGAGACACTGGAAGATGATTCCAGGCAGAGAAGCCAAGCAAATAGGTACGTGGGCTTTGCATAAGTGATTCCCTGACCTGCTGCCCTGCATTACAAACACTTGCAAACATACCAGCAAAAGAGTTGCTGTATCTTGTCCTTTTTGGCAGAAAGATCTCCACTTGTATTTTATGATAAATGAGTTTAAGCCAAAGCCAGGTGTGGATATTTTAAAATTTATGAACATGTAATTTGATGTACACGGCCAATTAAGGTTTAGCACCAGCGAGGATTAACTACCCCTGCACAGAAATTTAAGAGGCTGTTTGAATCGAGGTTGTTTACCTCAACTACTCGACATCAAGAGCAATGTAAAATATTTAAAAGGCAGAATATTTCATGATAAAAGCCAGTTATCAGGGATGTCACAGGGTGTCTGTGACAGCTCTGCACGGAGAGGCACCAGTTAAAAAACCCTTCCCAAGGAACACTTGGCAATTTGCTTTTGAGAGTTTAACATCTCTGAGGAGCTGGAACAAAGTGCAGAGGAAAAAGGAGGAATCGTCCAAGAAATAACGTTAAAATGTTGGTTTGCCCAGATTTCCCTAAACTTTGGAAGGAGCAGCCCTGGGTTTCAGAGGTGGCTCCGTCAGCCTCAGCAGGGCTCTTCACAACCAACCTCTGACTGGTAACTGGGAGCAGAGCTGCATGCAGGAAGAGCATCCCCGTGCAATAAGCTGCAGCAGAGCAGCACAAGCCCTGCCTGCAGCTAGCATGCATAAGTAAACAGAATTAATAACCACCCAAGTGTGGACGGGTGACTTAATCTGTTTCGATTAGATGCAGCTCAGCCTGAGGCCTTTGTGTTATTTAAAATGTGTTCATCATGTTTAATTAAAAACCTAATAAACTAGAGCTTCTTTTAGTTCTGATTTGTCTCTCTCTCTCTTCTGGAAGCCCTATTGATTTCATTAGTACTTTTGATAGAAAGAGAAAAAGCACATTTTGAGTGAAGAGACAACAAGGCGAGATGGAATCGGGGCTGGTGGGTGAAGAACTGTCAGAACCAGCTTATTCCCTCCCACCTTCCCAATCCATGAGGAATGCCAGAACAGCAAACCATTCCAGTGAGTTAACAAAACTCGAGATGACCATTGCATCCTTTATAAATTATAGCCAGTTGATAGGTTATTGATCTGAAATGGAAGCTCATTTTTGGCCCTGGAGCAGGCACAGGGTCAGAACTGTACTGAACATCCCTGGAAATATAAAAACAATTTAGCGGAGAAGATTTTGTCCCAAGACACGTGGATATTTTATAAGTACAATTTGTCTTGGGAGATATTTCTGCTGAAACCATGCCAGGAAATGTGGACGTTCAGTTTAAGCTGAACTGAAAGAAGTTACTGACGATGGTGCCAGATTTGGAACCTGTGGGGAGTCCAGGATGCCACAGTCAGGGCAAGCACCGGAGCAAAGAGGCACCGAGTGCCAGGCCTGCTGCCCTTTTCTCCACAAACACCAAGGGTGCACGTTCCAAAACGCCATTTCCATGGCAGCTGGGAAGAGTTCCCAGCTGGAGAGGAAGGATGGACCAGCACCATTCCATTCCTGGGAGGGATTTCTGACTGCACCCAAAATGCCACATCCTGGCACAGATTCAAAGGGCCAGTTTTGGAGGTGGCCACGAAGTCACTGCTCCAGCTCTGACATCCCCTGCTCTGAGTGGAGCATTTTGATCCCTCAGTGTGTTCAAAGTAAGACAAATCCTAATGCCACCCAGTGCCCCTTTTCCCAGGTCCCCTGACCCTGCTCCAGCCGTGAGCACCACGCCGTGTGCCACATGGAATTCACTGCTAGGAAACTGGTCAGAGGTCCCAGCTGTATCGAAACAACATGACTTGCTCTGAGGCTTCTCCCCAAATAATCCACCTCCTCCAAGCTGCTCTGCTTTCTGCTCAAAGCTGCAGCCCAGCCCTGATGAGACTCACCAGGTGATGCTGCTCAGTGTTGGGGTGTGCTCAGAATGTGCCTAAATAAGCCATTATATATGACAGTTGCTCAAACTTGTCCACAGAAGTAAATTCATGAGCATGACAAGAGAAACCAACTCCTCCCCATCAAATCACTGCTGGAAATTGATGCTGTCAGGTGTAGAATGAGCCTTTACAAACAGGAAACAGCTGCTCTCAGAGCTGCATTTAGACACATCAGTAAAGAAGCTGCTGCAGCCACTTTTACAGGCAGCGTGCAAGACTGGCTTTCACACTGTGCCTCTGAATTTACATACTGGGATGAAAAAAGGGTTTAAAAATAGCCATAGGTTCAGAAACACAAGGGAGACGACAAACCTCCATCTTCATATTTACAAAGCCTTCCATGTAATTCAATCACTGGCCAATTTTAACCTCTGTTTAATTTGATCTCAACCTCTGCAACCACATCATCAGTAGTAAAAATAACAGAACTCCCATCCTTTATTTTAATCAGGTCTGATGTTACCAAGCAGCTCTTAGATCACAGTTTGGTCACAGGCAAGAGAGCGGTTCTACTTAACAAGAAAGGATTTGTCTTTGGGCAGCAGAGAGGCCACAGAATAAGTTAAAAACTCGATAAATGACCAGGTTTTCACTAAATATGAGTTATTCACACAGTGTTACATCACAGATGCTGCTGAATGCACAGAGGGCTGTGCTGTACACAGCGTTACCATGTGCACCACAGACCCACAACAGGAATCATCAGCACAGCAGAAATGACTCGGCCAAAACCCTCGTGCAAGTCACAGACCAACCAACTTACAGGGGATTTTAGACCTTGAGAAGTGTGGAGTTTCAAGCACTGGGTTTGTGCTCAGTCAGTTCTTACTCTGATTCAATGCACCCCCTGCCCAGGGACTGCACACCCAACACTCCTTCCCTTCTGCTCCTGGCCCAGCCACACAACCTTTGCAGCTTCCCTGCAACAGTTCTGACACTCATCTTAAAAATCTGGCAGAAAATTAAGTTAAGAATAACAAAAAGGGAAGTGTGACCTTTCTGGGGCCCAGAGGCGAGGCAGGGGGAGAACATTACAGGATTAGAGAGGCAGAACTGGAAAACCTGAGACAACAAAAGCCACAATCCACACTATTATCACCTACCTTATTATTTTTATTATTATTATTTCAGTTAGTCACGTGCCACAAAGCCTCTCTCAGTGCAGGTGAACTGACCAAAGCTCTGTATCTGGTGTGTATCTGCTTATTTAAGTTGTAAAACTCAAGTAGATGTTTGCTGGGCCCCAAGAATAGGTTTGTTCTAAGTCCAGCAAAACAGGGACATGGCTTGGACCTGGCTCTTCCACTTCCCTCAGAATTGTCTCTTGGATTATCAGCCCACCACATTATTAAAGGCCCCTTCCTGCTCATCACTTGCCATCAGGAGATGAAGGGGACACACGGAGTTAAGGTTCTCACCCAAATTTAACTGTTTGGGCCAGATTTTGGGGTCGATACCTGGGTATTTGCTGAAAACCACTCAATTATAGCATTCCTGTGCAGCTTTAGCAACTTATGGATGACACAGGAAGAGTTTGGCTCAGTTTCCAAGAGCCAAGAGCAAGTCAGAAGTGCAGCCCTGCTGCTTTCCTCTGGAGTTGTCCCCAGGCTGCAGGGACAGACAGGCTGGGGAGCTGTGCAGGTGGAGCTCAGCTGTCTATAAATAAGAGCACAGTTTGATCTTTGGCTCTGCCGAGCCTGGAGAGCTGCCAAATGTTTCTGGAAACTTGGATGGAACAGAACAAGAACAAATATGATAAAATGAGCTGGGACTGACAATGATTTATGGAGTCAGTGATCATTACTCTGTGCTCACAGACTGCACTGTCGGAGTAATGTTTCACTTTGCAATAAACTTTGTTTTTTCCATTCCTAAGGCTCTGTTCTCCCCTGTTTAGCAGGGATTGATCATCAAAAGCCCCCGGGCTGCAGCAGCTACAGCACTCACAGTGCAGCTGATGGAAAAAAACAGGGAGAGGGGGAAAAACACACAGGAGAGAAAAAAAAAAGGAGGTGTTGGCCCTGTCCAATTGAACCATGAAAGCGTGCAGAGAAAACAGGCTGAAATAGGAACACAAACTTACTAAACACAGGCAGAGCACTCCAAGTGTGTGTTCCTAAACAAAACTGCCTTTTGTGACAGGATAACTGCAAACTTCCCAGGAACACCAAGGGACCATCAGGCTTTTCCCCATTAACCAGCTTATTTTAGAACACCACTCCCAAATTTATTAGATGCTTAACGAGAAAACAACATTTTCATTTTTGTTTACATCTTTAAATGCTTTACCAATTAACCAGCTTAAAAATTCATCTATTCAAGGAGAGGGAAAAAAAAACCCCAACCAACCTTTTCTCCTGTCACTTTTCCAGGAGCAACTGTCTTACACCATATCAGATTTTTTCATTTATATACCTATGAATATGTATTTGTATTTCTATACCCATGTATATATATTTTCACTTACATACCACTCTCTATGTATTTTTTAATATATCCATGTATATACAATTTCATTTATACACCCATGTCTATGTATTTTATTAATATATCCATGGATATTTTCACTTATACACCCATCTCTGTGTATTTTCTAATCGAGTTCTGCCCACTGAACAAGGGCCCACTAACTCAGAACCATGCAGAATTTATCCACATGATTTGCCCTCTTCTTGCTCATAAAGATGACCTTTCTCAGGGACAAGAAAAAAGGAAAAAAGCAGGAGAAGGACCATGAACTCTCCAGGCTTGAGGGAATAAATGATTTCCTACCACTTCATCTTCAGTCCAGCACTTCTCAATCAGCTTTGGCACCGGTTTCTTCACCAGGCGCTGCAGGGCCTTCCCAGCATCGTAGTTACTTTCGTGGAGCTGCAAAATAAAGGAGGCAAATACATCATTCCATGGAATTATGATCTGATCCTGGGGAAAAACCACTACAGGGAGGCACAGGAGACATTCTCTGCCTAATTGTTTTACTGTTGATGTATGAAGTGAAGTTTAAACAACCTGAAGGGTAATTGAAGCTTTATTAGAAGAAACAGCATTAAATTTTTTCCCCTTCCTTCCTAAACCTCTCCCAGATAATGTATGAGCCCATAAAGCACTGAAAAAATTTTCTGGTTAACTTTAAAAAAAATATTATTTTTACATTAGAAATTCCAAGAAAAATCATAAGAAGCTCCAACAAAATGTTTTTCAAAAGGAGCCGTATTTTATGCAGCGTATTTTGTTCAGATTAATAAAATCAACTGGAAAAACTAACACACAGGAAGGGATGCAAGTCATGGGATGTCAAGTCTGCCCATCCAGAAAATTCTCCTTATTTTTACTGCACTGCAAAGATCACCATGGGGTTGGAAAAGAAGTGTGGAAGGGAACACCTACAGGGAGCTGCAGGAGGATGTGTCCCCAGGCAGGGGTGTCTGAGCTCACTGCACTGTTCCAGCTGGTCAGAGCCCCGTTTTCTCCCCCAAATTCAGTCTGGGTATGATCAAAAGTAGACAGGAGACTTTAAAATCAGGGTGGGGTAGAAAAACAACTACATGGAAAAAAGCATTAATGGAACCCATGAGAATCTCTGTCCCTTAACTCGACAGAGAACTGCAGATTTACAGCCTGTCCTGTCTTCAAAGTGGAATTTTAAGTGCTGAAGGACCAGAAGGGAGCCTGCTCTGTCTTCTGAAAACGCTCTCAAAGAGAAGAAATATCGCTGGGATGACAAAAACTGAATTATCTTCCTACACCCACTTGCATCCCAACTATCCCTGCACAGGCGAGAGGCTATTTTTTAAACAGTGTGCTGGAGCAGAGCAAAGCTTCAGAGCTATTGATGAACATCACAGAATTTTATAAAAGACCCTCAAAAGTTTCTTTGCAGCAGAGAAAACCAATGCATGGTCCACATAGTGCTCCTCTTGTTTAGTCTTAACTCTTCAATACAAGCCCTTCAGTAAAATCAGCTTGGGACAGTCTCTAAAGCCAATCCATTTGCAGAATAAAGCACCTTAGAAATTACTTTGGTTTTGTCCTGCACATGAACTTCAAGGTATCAAAAATATCAGCTAATTTATTCCATTTGCTGGTGAACTCTCAGTTCAACGCAGTTTTGAGCCTCCTTTACAACACTGTGGAGCTGAGTTTCCAGAACGCAATTTGATCAACACTTACTGAGGTCTGAAATGAAGAGGAGCAGGTGAGCTAGAAAGGCAGAAATGCACAGACCTCTCAGAAGTCACAGTGCCAGGGCTGAACATGATGCCAGCGGTGCTACAGAAGGAATTAACACGTTACGGGTTATACTCCACACCAATTGGCTCCAATCTTCTCTCCTCAGGACCAAATCCTGAGCTGCTGGAGGTCCTCTCCCCCCTCCACCAAGTTACTGGGGCATTCATTATTTTTGAATACTTCAGGGAATTGTAAAGAAAGTGAAGTATTTCTAAAACCAGGTCGCTCCTGGGCACAGACCTCTGCTCCTCACCTGAGTGTGTTGTCAGGACAAACAGTCACATTCCTTAACTGCTGGCCTGAACACTCTTTTTTTCCTCACTAACAACTAAAGCAACAGCAGCAAACAGGGTGTTTCTGCAGTAAAACAAGTGCCTGAATAATATAATGGGGACAGGAAAGAAAACTAAGTCAGAGTGGGTTTCTACTCATTTCCAGCTTTCCTGTGGCACCTGCAGGGCAGCTGCAGGTTCCTGGGGCAGCGATGACAGGCACTAATGCAGAGGAACCACAGAAAACAGGGCTCCAGCTTCCCAAATACGATTTCCCCCCGATCCCCCGCTTTTTCAGCCACTCTCAGGGAGGTGCCAACACACCAGAGCCACCACCACAGGGCAGGGGGTGCCTCACCTGAGCTCAGGGAGCACAGCTGCTGCCTTCAGGCCAGTCTGCCCAGGGACACTCCCTGGGGAACAGCAGGAGAGAGGGGTGCCCATCAGTGCCAGCTGCCAGCCCCAGGCAGGGGCACGGTGAGCTGCGCCGGCACTGCCAGTCCCCAATGGCAACGCTCACACACCACCACCGACTCCAAAAACACCAGTGAAAAAACAAGTTTCCAGCCTCCTGTGGCATGCACTACCCACTTACAGGCATGAAAATAAGATGTTGTCTTTTCTGCTGGGTACACATTAATTTTTCTCCTTGTTTGCACCCCGGCGCTGGGAACAAATCCATCTTCAAGAAAAAAGCACTGTTTGTTTTGCCAGCTCACCTTGCAAATGCTTTTCTTTCCCTGCGCATTGCACTACCTAAGGGATTTTTCACTCAGGAAATGTGACAGTGTTGAAGAGAATGGTGCTTCTGTTTCCCTTCCCTGGCTGCTCCCTCCCAAAGCAGGAGTGATGCCAGAGCCTCTCTGTAACTTGGAGGGCATCTTTCTTTTGCCTCAAGGACAACACGTGTTTCGCCCTGGCAGCCCTATTGCCCAAGCACCACGAAAAAAGGGACCAGGCAAGCCCAGAAAGAATGGCCTGGCTGAGAGGCAGCTAGTGCAGAGAAGTCAAAGTGAACAGGCCACCAAGACTGTCCCAAAGCAGCAACAGAAAACAAGACACTAAATTTTGACCAATTAATTGTATTAATAACAACCACCAAACGCATCAGGAAGATTCATCATGTAACAGGGAAGATACACATGTGAGTGTCCCGAAAAATGTCACTTTTAGCAAGTGGGGGGGAGGAAAAAGGTTTTATAAATGCCAAGAGTAGGATAATGCAGTGGAAAAATATTTTCTGTAAGTGCTGGAGTTAAATTTACGTGTTTCAATCTGGCTCATTCTCTGCTTATTACTTTCAGTCATTTAATATATCTAAGCACTTTATTGGCAAGATTCAAACATATAAATAACAGCTAATGATGCCTGCCTCTGGTTTCATTAACTTCTGGTTGAACTCCTCAAGGTATTTCTATAAACACAAGATTGTTGTCCTGTCAGGGGGAGAATCACCGTTCTCAGCACTGACCCTCCCCTCCCTGGGACACGGTGCCTGCACACAACTGCAGCAGCAGGAACCAGCACCAAGGGCTTCAGGACACAAACAGCAACCCCTGCCTCGAGGAGTAAAGAGAAACCCTGAACTGCACAGGTCCAAAGCCCTCATTTCCACTACAACAGAAGCCCAGACCCCAGGAAAGGTGTGTTCCCACCCAGCCTGCACATTCCCCCCACGTCTCCAGTTCCTGCTCCTCGGCAGAGCTGCCACTTCTGCCTGGGATGCTGCAAATAAATTCTGCTCTGGCACGGCTCAGCTGTCAGGCACCTCTGGGCTGTAATGAACCCATGAATTACATCTTGCAGCTCTGACATCTCCGGGCTTGCTCATCAAAATATTGTTCTTCAATTGTAATTTATAACTTAATTTAAATGTCCCTTTTACTGTGACCTTTTTAGATCAGAATGGCATTGCATCTGGCAGCTCCTGCTCCAGCAAGGCATCCTTTGGCAATTACAGTCATTATGATCTCCCTTGAAAAGCCCATCTCAGTCAGGCTGCATTCATGGCACAATATTAAATAATTGCAGTCCATTAAGAACAGTTAAATTCCAGAGTCCTTTTCTCCAAGGAAAAATTGCTGCTATCTAGTGAGACAGTGTTACTGAACTGCTTTGAAATCACAGAATCCCAGACTGGTTTGGGTTGGAGGGGACCTTAAAGACCATCCCATTCCACCCCCTGCCATGGGCAGGGACACCTTCCACCAACCCAGGTTGCTCCACCCTGGCCTTGGACGCTTCCAGGGCTGGGGCAGCCACAGCTTCTCTGGGTACCCTGTGCCAGGGCCTGCCCACCCTCACAGGGAGGGATTTTTCCCAAATATCCAATTTAATCCTACTCTGGCCGTTTGAAGCCATTCCCCCTTGTCCTGTCACTCCACGCCCTTGTCAGTTGTCTCTCTCCATCTTTCCTTTAGCTCCTTCAGGCACTGGAAGGCCACAATTAGGTCACCCCAAAGCTTCTCCTGCCCAGGCTGAACAATCCCAAATCTTCCCAGAACAGGCAACACAAGCAGCCAGAACTCATTTTTGTGGGGATATAGTCATGTCCAGCACTGGAATTCCAGAGTTCACCACATTCCAGTGCTGGCTTTTCCACAGAATGACCCCTGGTCACAGACAAGTCCCATCCCAAGATAGAGGGAAGGGAAAAGTCAAGGACAATGAAAAGCAGGATGGGGATTGCTGCCACGGGGCTTGAGTAGCCCCGTCTTTGGGTGTGTTACTCCAACCCAGCACCTGATTTAATACGAAATGTGATTCAGGCCACTTCTGTCAGTAGCAGAGCTGACAAATTTCAGTGGGATGTGGATATTCTTTACAGCTCCAGACATCTTGCCCTACTGTGAAAACGGAATATGCTCCATTTCATTTTTATCAACCATGTCTGATACCCAGCAAGACCAAGGGGCCCTTTAGCGCATTTGGTGCTCTTGTCTTGCTGGGTATCAGATAAAACCAAAGCAAAAAAACCCCAGAACCTCAACTTCCATCTCTTCCCCCCAGTTCTAATCTCCTTTAAGCATCTAAATAGCTCCAATTGCTACCAAGTGATCTAAGATGCTCCTGCTGAAGATTAAAGAGCCTGGTATTTGGGATGCAGCCACTTAGCACAGGCTGGTACTGCCAGGCAGCTGCCAAACAGCCCAAAATACAGCTGCAAAACAGCTGTGGGGCAAGAACTGACCAACTACCTCCAAAACTTGCAACAGCACTTAAAAAAAAAGCTTTCAAAATAGCACAAACATTTTGCATATTCCCCCCAAATTCTAAAAGCAATCATAGCAGTCATTTTTGGCCCTTTTTATCTGCCTGTTTCAACAGTTTCTGCAGAAAGGCTTTCTGACTCATCTAACAAACAAAGTGCTGAAGTTTCTCCCCTAAGAGCAAGGATAAGGATGAATGGAAATTCAAAGTGGCAAAATTGTCTCATGCACTCGAGGTGGCTTCATCTCCCGACGTGCCCAGGCAGAGAGCACTGGCCCCTGAAGTGCTCCAGTACCTCGTTTGAACCATGAGAGTAGCTGTTAATTAAGACTCATCCAAAAGGAAAACTAGTAATAATAAGAAATGCTAACACATATTTAAATGATTTTTTTTATGCTTTCAACCTTGTCTGGAGTTAATGAACAAGAAAATCTGGTCTAAGGGCAAGTTAAAACAGGGAGTAATTTGTCTGGGTGACATCTTAGTTAGAGCTGAATTTCCTTGAACTGATATTACACTGTCATGTTTGTCACTCATAATGACACGTTCCCATGTAACAGTGTTATGAGAAGGCAGAACAACACTATTAGTAAAGAGAGATTTACACAATATTAGCATATGATTGTTTTGTCTTTCCCCCATGTAGTACCACATGAGCTTAAGTGGTGCTATTTTTGTACCGTACAAGGATCAATTAAAGAGTTGGGGGCTCTGATTTCCCCAGCAAAAATGTCACAGCACCAAAATGCCCCCAAAGCGTCCGAGCTTCACTCGGTCACCAGGTCTGCACACTGAGAGCCCCAGTTCCTGTTCCAGGGCTTATTCCACAGAACTGATGCTCACACTCCCTGCTGGAGCAGAACAGCAGGTAAGGCAGAACACTGGCAATTAATTAGGAACTTTTCAAAACTGAGCAGAGTGGTGAATTAACTCCTCCTTGAGCTGGGAGCTCCGAGAGCAGAACTGCAGAGCTCCTGAGCAGCAGGCACAGGCCAAAGGCATAAGAGAGGTCATGACTTTGTGGCTTTGCACTGGTGTGGGCACAGGAAGGATCTTAAACCACATCTGAGGCCAAACCAGAGCTCCTGAGGGCACAGGCAGAGAGAGGGGAGGGAGGGGAAGAGACTGCCCCAAGCCCTACCCCAGCTCTCAGTCCACAGAACCCACCAGCAGCAGGAACAAGGTTTGTGCTCAGTATTCTCCATGTGACATCTTCCCGTGGGTTGTCACTTCTGGGGCATCACCTTCCCACCACTGAGCTCTCTGAGCTTATTCTTCTCCCCATACATTATGGTGCAATCTTTGCAGCAGCTTCTGTGCCCTCCTCTGCCCTCCCAGTCCCACCAGGACTCATCAGCAGGGCAACAAACTCCAAATGGAAACTTCATTTCCCTCCTAAGGGTTACAATGACAAATGTGGCAGCAAAGCCCAGCAGTGAAACAAAGGAGCAGGAGCCGGAATTTACCTGGAATGTTAAGTGAATAATCATTTCAATGAGCTGAGATATAAATATATATATATGTGTCTATATGTTGCATTGTGCCTTCCATGATCTTCATTTCTATCGGGTATAATTAACAATAAATCATTCTGGGGGCTTACAGCACCTGTTATTGCATAAATAAAACACTGGCAAAGGAGCTTGTCAAGACTGATTTATGTGAAGTGCTGCTCTGAAGTTTATTGGATTTCCAGAATAAGAAATCATACCATATCATTTTCTTTTACATTAATCTTCTGGGTTTCATGTGATAATTTCTAAACAAAAACACAACTTAGTGCAGGTAAAAGTCTCACAAATTATTTACCAGATAAATCTGTTTTAAGCAGATGGTGAACTGAGAGATAAAATAAGGTACCATTTTGTCAGGACAACAAATGACCTATTTAACTGTTTTAAGTCAGTCAAAAAAGCAGGCTCTCAGAAAACAAAGTTTCTTAAAATATCCCTGACAGAACTATTATTTATAAGAAAAGTCTTTATTAGAAAATTCAAAGTGGACAAAGCAGGCATTTTCTAAAATAGATGTGACACAGAGAAAAGAACCAGAAGAGCAAAACCAAAATATTTTGGGACTAATCTAATTTCAGAGGCAAGAACTCTACAAGTGCAACTACAGACTCCTCGGGCTGCTGAGTGATTAAAGGGGGTAATTAAAGTAGATAGCAAGGAAGGGAAGTTAAATGAATTTTCTGCATTAGTCTTTTATTATAGATAAGGGGAAAGAAATTGCAATTCCAAAACCTCTTTGATGATTTTCGACCTTAACAGAGATGTGAGTCTCTGCGAAGGATGTTAAGGAACAACTCGGCAAACTGGAGTGCAGAGCCAGCAGGGTCAGACGGCTCCCACCCCACGGAAAGGCAGCAAATAAACGGGAACACTGAGGAGTTTGTGCAGAGACCGACCTGCACCACCCACCAAAGAGCACAAAACCTGTACCACCCAAAACCTGCCGCCAAGGGCCAAGGGCCTGCCTTTCTACACCCCTCGGTTCCAGAGGGCACTGAGCAGTAACACCTGACTCTGCAGAAGTCAGAGTGAGAACAGGAAGGGATTTAATTTGGGTGCAGAATCTGATCTGGGATTTCAGCCTGTTCCACGTGCAAGTGTGCACATCTGAACAAGAAGGAAAGTTCTGTCACTGGTTACTCAGTAAGTATTCCAGGGACTCATTTTCCATCTTAATACTGCTTTACTCCTCCCTGCTGCAGGAAGCAAAAGGAAAACTGATGCACTCTGTGAAACACTTGTAATCAAACAGGAGTGGAAATAAAATTAAAAAGCCAATGCAAGTGGGTTTGGTAAGCTAGTGCTACTGAAGGAACATTTTCCTGTTAAGAATGCAGGCATTTTAACTTCAGTTAGAATTCCAGACTGGCTGGAGTGAATGGAAGGACCAATAGCCAGGTCAGGGGCCAGCTGAGTAAGTCACAGTTCCGGCTGGTGGAGCTGACCGGAGCAGTTTCCCACAGAGAGCATTCACTGGGGTCACCTCAGAGGCACCACCCAAAAGTTTATCACTGAACTTCTACAGGTCAGAGTTTGACAATCAGTCTTTGAAAGGAAGTTACGACACCCTGAGCTACACTCAGCCTCATGCTGGGATCTCAAAATCTGTTTTATGTGCTGTTTTATGCACTCAGGCTTTCAGCAGCCCAGAAAGGAACGGGAAGGCCCTGCAGGAGTTGTACTTACTGTGTTGAGGGCATTCAGGGTGGTGTCGTCCCGGGAGGCAGCGACACAGCCGTCCTCTGTGGAGCCTCCATCACACATCCCTGCAAAGGCTGCCATGCTCCTGCAGGGAGAAACAGCTGAAATTCCTCGGCTCCTCATGGATGCACACACCATGCAACACAAAAACAGCACACTTACAGCGTAAAATATCACTTTTAGGGCCTTGTGATACTGTGGGAATAAGTGAAACGAGACACCAAACGCTGGTTGTTACACAAAGCTGAGTCACCTCAGTATGTGGAATAATGACTTCAAAATTAAAATCCTAATCTAATTGGGGCTCATCGATTAAAAATCTGCACTGCAGTAGCACCAGAGCCTGACCAGCACTAAGGAAGATACAACCTCCAGACACGAGACCAGTCTCAGCAGAGACAGCAAACTTCTTCCCGTCATCTTAGCTTTATTACAGCAAAAAACTGACTTAAAGTGCAAATTCCCCCATCTCTGAATTCTTGCAAAATACAAGCAGTTTACTCAGACTCTGAATGGTTGTGAATGTACCAGGCAAACCAGAGCCGTGTGTGGCACTGAAATGCAAACCGGAGCTGCAAACCTTTAGTCCCTGGAAGAAGGAAGCCTGTGCTGGATGGGCTGCTCCCCTGGGCTCCACCCCACGCCGTCAGGCCAGCGCTCGCTGCTGGCTCTGCACTCCAAAAGCCACACTGGTGGGAAGATGCTGTGCTGGCCCAGCAGCAAATCTGAGCATTCTGTTCTCAAACCAACCATTTCAGCAGCTACCTTACCCCAAACCAGCCTGCAGGAGGGGCCGGATCCACCACACACAGCGCCCCCAGCCCCTCTGCAGCAGGACTCACACCCTGCAGGGCTGGGCTCAGACTACCTGGCTGCCCTCAGGTACATCAGCAGGTCACATACCTGGCTGCCCTCAGGTACATCAGCAGGTCACATACCTGGCTGCCCTCAGGTACATCAGCAGGTCGCAGTCGTTCACCCCCGGCATCCACACGAGTTCTTCGTGCTGTGTCACCGTGTCACCGTCCGGGGAAGGGAAGGGCTGCAGGTCAGGGAGCTTAGCCTGGATAAAAACAGGGTGCACACAGACATTACAGCTGTTCCCAGTGAGAGGAGGATACACAAGTCTGCAAATGCCCTGTAATATTGCAATCTCATAGATGGAAGATACTCAGAGAAGAGGTAGTGAAGCTGTTTGATCCAAGAAGTTTATGAGGAAACTGGGTCATCAAGCCCCAACCTATTCCCTTCATCCAGCATTGCTTCTTCCAGAAGGGCCCTCATTGTCTGACAATTATGCAGGTTAACAGCACCTCTCAGCCCACCACCAGGGAAGCCCCTCTGTATTCAGACCAAGCATGTCTGCAGGAATATTAGAGCTTGAAAGGAAACCATTCTGTACTGCAAACACAGCCCTCTGTTGTACAGGAGTCAGATACTGATGGACAATTTATCCTCAGAGACAGAGCCTGTATTTGTCACAAAGATGCTGTTACAACTCTGCTTGCCAGGCTAAAACATACTCACATAACAAACTGATAGGAAAGAATGTAGCTACCATATGTGCCCCATTTTAAATCAGTAAAAAACTCTACACATGTGATACTAAATTTAAAATTAAATCCTCAGTAAATCATTAAAACTCTAAAGAGAAACAAAGATGTTTCCTGAAAGCGAGATAGCTCAGCAAAATGAACCCTGCCACTAAATAAGTATTACACTCTATCCAGAGACCCAATTAGCATCTTTAGTCATCTACTGCTATGAGATGAGATAGCTGAGAGCCTCTTCAGAAACAGCTTTTAAGCCCTATAATTACCTCCCATACTTACAACGCTAAACGTATTTGAGAGGCAACATTTATACATAACCAGTAATTACAAGTCACAGGTTCAGATGTCTTTCATGTTCTGCTCTTTAATCTGTACTTTATTTTACTTCTTGCCTGGGAAAATGGCTCTGTCATTGAACTTCTCTTCTGGAAAAGGATAAGCCAGCATTATAGCCTGGCGAGGTTTCTGTGGGAGCTGCACTCAGACCCACCCCTGCAATGGGCTGCATTACTGCAGCCACTCCCAAGGCAACTTCTCCTGAGCACAGACCCACTGAGGCTGGAGACAACCTCCAAGGTGACCAGATCTAAGCTGTGACCTGTCCCCACTGTGTCACCCAGACCAGAGCACCGAGGGAGTTTGCTATGATGGCACAGGCAGTGTTTGGGGGCATCTGTGCACTAAGCCCAACCCAACAACGAATCTCCAGCATCTCCAACACACACAATTTAAGGAAAACAAAGGCAAGAGATTCATCAAAACCCACCAGTGGGATCTCAGGGTTGTTTGTGGATTCTGCTGCGTGTACTTTGTGCTCACCAAGGTGGGTGCAGCAAAGTGTGTCCATATCCATTCCCTGAGTTAAAGCCCAGAGGAGACCCTTTTACACTTTCCACAGAATGAATGAGACAACAGAAGAGGGAGCAGCAAATACCACCTTCAATCAGACTTCCCACCACGGCTACAGTCAACCACTGCTGGACCTGAAGATGACACCTTACACTAATTAACAGGCTGAAACAATCCCCTTAGTGGTGACATTTGTCAGAAACATGGATGCTCAGCAGGTGAGGGAGAGCACAATGCAAGTTTAAAACATCCAGCAAGGATTAACAGTATTCTAAATCAGTGGACCACCTTCCTCCTCTTTTTTCCCATCCATAAATGCACCTGGTAATTACACCTTACAGCACAGGTGACTAATGCCTGCCAAAATATTACATGACAATTTGAGATGAAAGTTGTTTTGAAGGTACCATTTACAGTACTTTTATTATAACTATTGAGAAGAACACCACAGGATGAATTGCCAAGGACGTTTTTCCTCTAAAGCAAAACACGTTAAGAATGTTACATGGGTTCCATAAATATTTACTTTCACTAGTTATTAAACAACATTTTTAAAAGGGTCTGAATGAATATTCATCACTTGGATGTGAAAATCAATTATTTGGACAGTGCAGTCAATTCCACAGGTAAAGGAGAGGATTCAGTTCCCAGTGACAGATCTGGCCCCATGAACCACAGGAAGTTGTATGTTAATGCTCTGTAAGAACAGATTATTTTCATTGCTTATGAAGGATTTCCCTCAAATTAGGACTAAAATACCAGGAACAATTACAGTCTTAACCTTATTCTGCTTCCCAGTGTTTGAACACACTCAGCATGCTTTCTCAATTGCCATTTTAACAATCCAAATGACTTAAGGCACTTCTTTAATTTCCAGTAGATACTCATATTGCTTCAATCTTATTCAAGAATTAACCCAATAGCACTTCTGCTACTAATCATTAACATATGAACATCTGACAGCAAAACCTCAGTAAGTGAGCTCAGGAATGCTAAAGAACTCACTAAAGTGAGTCATCTAGAGATGATTCTAAAAAATACACTGTATTTGAACACATGTAATTTTAAATAAGTATCATCTGAACAGATCAAGAGGCAAAAGCATGTCCTCTGGATATTTCAGTATTGAAGAAATGTTAGAATACAAGCAAAACCCCTTACCTGGTGGCTGGGTCCAACTCTGATTTCACCTTGGGTACTGTTTAGCCTCCTAAGACATAAAGAATGAGAAAGTAATGAGAAAAAATTACAGTTAATTAAATTTAGGGGCATATTCCATATTTTTTGTCACTGCATTTCCAATGCAAATGGAAGAGAAGCAAAAATAATACATTATTAAGGAATCAAAGGGGGATCTAGTTGGGTATTCTGAGCAACCTGGTCTCGGGGAAGGTGTCCCTGCCCATGGCCAGCTCCAAACCCTGCCCTGCAGAGTCACCTCCCAACAAGCACCTGGTTTGTACCAGTGCCATGGCCCTTCCCCTGCCTGTTTCAACACCCAGCCCAAAATAATGCAGACAACATGCCAAGTACCAGTCCTGAGCAGAACCACCACTGGGCAGCCCAAACCATTCAAGCCCATTTGATGCCAGCACGGTCACGGGAGGGTCCTTTTCCACATGGTCCTATGCACATCTTAATGAACATTGTCACCTCAAACTTTCAAAAACGTGTTTAATATGTGTATGAAGTTCAACCTCTCCGTATTGACCACTCTGAACTGCGAATCATCAGTGCCCAAGTGTGTAACCTGGATGTGAACAGGGTGACAGACAGCAGAACCTGCCAGACAGGAACAGACACTGCTTTTGTAATCCTCAATCTCATGCCACGACGTTTTGGCAGCATTGCCTTCCTAGGAAGCAAATCCACTCAAAACACGTGCCAAGAGGCTCCTGGAAACAACGAGAACACATCAAAATGTTTTCCCCCAGTGCATATTTTTGCAAGACACGATCTGACACTGCTGTCTTGTTTTCAGGTTATGCAAAGAAATGACTGAACCAGGAAATCAATTTTATATTTACAAAGTTATACACTAAATACCAGGGTATGTTTTTCCAGCTACAAGGTGTCAGGATTTCTCTCTGTGAGGAACGAAGGGAAAGCTGACAACAGAAAATGCTGATGCTCTTCCTTTATTCCCAGGATTCATTTTAAAGCCGTGCACATCTCTGCTAGTCAGTGCAAGCCAAACTTAAAACATGCCTGTGCAGTGTCTGCCAGGTACAATTCTGCACCCCAGCCAAAGGCTGCACGAGCAGGTTTTGTACCCACACAGAACACTGGGCTGTTTTCAGCCTGAATGGGAAAAACCCCAGCACTCCAAACATCCCCCAACTCCCAATTTCTTCACTTGCACCACAGTGAATATGAAATAAAGCATTTAATAATCGAGGCTGGAGGATCCTGTAAACAACTGCAAAGTTAAAAGCAAAGTTTTGGATGGGATTCTGCTCCCAACTCTTCCCATGGGAACTGGATGGGGCTATCCAACCATTCCTCACGTGAAAAGTGGAGAGAAACATTTCTGTGTGTCTCTGCATCTCCATTTTCTGGTCCTGTGCTCCCTGCCCTGCCCCACAGGGGAGGGCAGGGCTGAGCTGCTGTGCAGGAGGCTCTGGCAGGCTGCTCTGCATCCCACCTGCATTTCCAAAGGGCACAAAGCCAGGGGCTCTGCAAGGGCACACAAGCTGCTCCGTAATTTTTACTGTTTGCGCGTCCCCAGGAACGGGTTTCAAATGGAGAAGAAAATTCTTGCTATGGAAACTCAAATGCACTGTAGGCTTTAAGCGAAATTATATTGGTGAGAGCAATTACAATGAGAACGGAATGGCATCCTGTGTTTATTCCATGGGAAAGGGGAAAAAAAGGAGCCAACACTGTATATGAAATGTGACACAAAAGGAACTGCTGTAACAAAGCAGTATCCATAGCAACAACAACTTAATATTTCAGTCCTCTTCAGCTGCAGTGGATTAAATATAATGACAAGATGTTCCCTTTGAAAAGTAACCTGTTGCCATGACAACGTTGTGTTCTGCAAAGTAAACAGGGGCTGGTCAGAGGAGATGGAAGCCTGTGCTGGAATATCAAAAAGGCAAGAAGCTGCTGTGGCAGAGCAGGGCAGAGCAGCAGGCTCTGATCCAGGAGAGCCTTGTTCCAAACAGCTCCCAGAGAAGAGAGAGGACGTTCAGTTCAATAAAGCTTTGTCCTTCCCATTCTGAAGCAACAGGGGAGGTTGGAGGTTCAAGGCCAAAGGCAGCACCACTGAGAGGGAACAGTTCAGAGGTGAGGATGAGAAGGGACTGGAGGCAGCACAGCCTGGAGCGGAGCTTTCATTTACCAGCTCTGGGAAGGGGGAAGGAGGAAGGCAGGCTGGCACAGCAGTTCCTGCACGATTTCCAACACAGAAACAAGCTGAGCCCTCTCCGTTTATCACCTGCCTTCTCGCCCACACCAGACTCACCCATTTACACCCAGGCTGCCACAACTGGCAGCTTTGCCCACGGAAACGTGGCACTGCAATGCCACGAAGGGCAGGAACGTGGCAACAGAGGTGCCACAAACCCCAGCTGAAGCTGCCATGAAGCACAGCAGGATTTGAGCCACCACCCACCATTCCAGCATGGCCAGAGCCAGGGGGATTCAGGGCTGGGGGCTCCCAGCAAACCGTGCAGAGTTTGGGCAGCGGCCAAAGGCACCCAGAGGGTCCTGCAGAGCCCCTGGTGTGACCCCCAGGCAGTCCTGACCCAGCACACTCAGTGAAGACCTTTCCAGGCTTTCAGAGGAACTGAACCTCCACCTGCACACACAAGGCGGACCTTCAGGGTCAGGGATCACAAGCACAAGGTGGACTCTTACAAATGGTGGCCGTGCCTCTCTCTCCTGTTTCCCTTTTTCCTGCCAAAGTTCAGCCAGAGACGTGCTATGCAGTAACTGCACGTTTTTGAGAGCGACTTGCACGCCTGAGAGGGGGCTGAGGGAGGTGGCACTGCTGCAGCACCACGGTGACCCCACTCTGCTCTTCTTCACTTCACTACAGCCAGCAACACAGAGTTTCATCTCCTCCTGCTGTGGGCACCGTGCTCCCAGTGCTCTCCACCATCTGCCACCAGCCAGCAACAGCCCAAACCCCGGGACAACAACTCAGTGCTGCCATTAGCTCTGAGAAAACAACCCACACCAAAACACCAGAACAAACCCCCACGGCCCAAATGTCACACCGAGGACAGAACTCTGTGCTACCCACTTAACCACTCTGGGCATAATCATTCCTGACTCTAATTAACTTAGAGGGATGCCTCAACAGAAGAAGGTTTTTGAACCAGCCACAAACCTCCTGTCAAACAGTGTTTCTGGTTCTCTTTAGAGCTCTCCAAATACAAAGTTTACAAAACCAACTTGCTAAAAGCCACAGCCTAGTGCAACATGTGCATGTCACTGACACAAACCTCACAGTGCAGAAGTTCCAACTTAAGTTAAATTAATGCTTCCAATGAAACTGGAAGCATCATCAGCCTCGGCAGCTCTCACCACCCTGGCAGTGCAGCTGTAGGAGGCTCAGGGCTCTTGGAAGTGGGACCAGGACCACCAGGACAGTGATTCCTGTGCATTGAGCCATCCCCAAGCAAGGACAGGTTGTGAGCTGAGGAAGAGGTCATTTATTTTATATGGCCAAAGATTAAAAGAGGGAAGACACAGCTTAAAGCAGGGGGTGGGTTGTTGGCTTGTTTTTAATAAGCAATAACAAACTGCAGCACTGAACAACGAATCTGATGAGACTTGGGGTTATTTACAAAGCCTGGTATGAAAACCAGTGGCTTTACTAATAAAACCAAACCCACGTTATACATATGCATGATAGGCAGAACAGATTATAAACTGCAATCATACACTGACCACTGATGCAACCAAACAGTAATTACTATTGGCCAGATAATCAGTTGCATCAATTAAAAGTGTGACCCAGTAAAGCCATTCCCGGGTATTTGTGATTTCTGTAAAATTAATAGAAGTCTCAAGTAGTTATGAAAAAAAAGAGTTCCAAGAAAAGTTTCTGTTTTGTTTTTTTTTAAATCCTTTAATTCAAATACTCCAATATTCCAGATGAAAAAAACCCGCTATTCAGAGGCAGTTCTAAAAACATCTGGCAAGAATCATTTTGGTCCATCTCCAGAGGGACAAGTTGGGAGAGAACAAAATTACTCCACTCCAACTTCAGCTGATTAAAAACTAGTTTATCAGGGCCTGAGAGTGACTGGCATTGCAGGGAAGAGCATCTGCTTATGGTCACTGTTGGGAGACAGGATGCTGAGCCAAATGGATCCCCAATTTTGACCTAAGATTATATCACATATGTCATGTTCAAACATGTCCCCAAAAGGGACAGGTTCAGGTCATTCAACCTTTAACCACAAACATCCCACAATTACCACAAACCCGAGTTAAACACCTAAGAATAACAAGCTCCCTGATTTCACGTGTGCAGCTTGCACTTGTTCCTTAAACCTCCTTTTATTAAGCAAGATTTTAAAATCCATTTCACAGAAACCGTATCTTAGTGCTCATGATCAGCCTCTTGTGAGTTTAACTTTCTTTTAAAACCTGTTGTAACAGTGGGTTATAATAAAAATAAAAAGCAGAAGCAATTTTGTGTCCTGAGTGAAAAACCCAACCTGTATTTTAGGCAAATTAACTAATGAGGGAAGGTTTCAATCTAAAGCAGGAATGAATAAACATGTGCTGCCACTTGTGTGCTGAGAGCAGGCTCAGACCTGCTGAAGGGAGCTGAGGGCTGTGCTCACTTCTCTCTGCACAGGGAAGTGGCTGCCCAAGTCTGAGCCAGACAGGAAAAGCTTTCTCAAGATAACATTTTCATCAGGTTTAGACCGGGGAAGAAAAGCCTGCAGAGAGTCCTCAGCCTTGTGCCCTCCTCAACAGGTAGGAGGGAAGTGACCACAAGGCAGCCAAGGGAAACAGGTGTTTTCTCCACACAGGAACTACTTGTGCTGGCAGATTCCACTGATCACCTCTCTAAGAGTTGTTTTCCAATATTTCTTTACCTTTAAATAAGGAGGACACCGGTATTTTGATCCTAAGTTCAAAAAAATTACAGTGGAAACTTGCCTGGCCATGATGCAAAGTTCCACAATGCAAGGGTTTTTATCTGGTTCCAAGTGACTTTAATGGAAACAGAATTTTACTTATTTACAAACAACACACTGATAAGTAAATGTGTAAATGAATTCAACAAGCAATGATGTTGCTTGAAGTGTTTATCCTGTACAGTTTCTAAAATGGCCAGGCAGCACCTTTGCACTTCCCAGAGCAAATATTCACTACTAGAACAGGCTAAATCCTAGTGCAGCACCATTTCTTTAGCACAGTCTCAGTCCTGGGACAGGGTCAGCAACCTTAGCAGGTAATTCTTCCAGAAAGCTTCACCAGGTGCCATGCAATGATCCCCCACTGCTTGACAACACAAACCTGCAGCTCCCCTGAACAGAAACACAGGGAGCAGCAGCAGCATGTGTTAAAGGTGATAAGCATGAAGAATGGGGAGCATAAAAGAAGCTTGACGATATCCCTAGTTCTGCCACACACCTGGAAATGCAAAGCTCTAATTAAAACAAATTGCAGCCTAAAGAACTGCAAGGCAGGGGGAAGAGGTAATCTTACTGATTTATGCCTTGAAAAAAGCTCAAATGAAGGCAGAACGAAGGGAAGAGATTACCAGATACTGGGCCATTACTTCTTCACCCAGAGGATGACATCCAAGCACTCCCCATGATGTATTTGTAGCTTCAAACAGCTGTCTGGAATGGCAGTGTACCTCACCAGAGCAGCAGCAGGCTCTGAATGGGGCAGAATCCCCTGGGCAGGCAGCCAGCCCCAAATGCACCCTGAGGAGGAGCCGCAGCAGCACATCCAGCCTGCCCAGGCAGGAACGGGCCTCTCGGGGCACTACAGATCTTGCCAGCACCAAGACACCTCACAGCAGACAGCCTTACTTCTGCTAATCCCAAAGGTTTTGGCTTTTTGGGGAGGGTTGTGGGCTTTAGGGGTTTTCTTTAGTTGGTTGGGTGCAGCAGGAAGGCTGGTTTTCTATTTGTGCCGTTGCTTGTTTTTCATCCAGGTCTTGTACACCTACACACAAACCTAAGGAGCTGCTTGGGTTATAAACTAACCAAACCCACAGGTGACAGATTTGTGTTGAAACATGTGGAAAGGAAGAATTGAGATCTCAAAAGCACTGAAGGTCTGCTGGGAGAGGAGTACTGCCAGGGGGAATAAAAACATCCACACATTTGCTAGAGGCAGGAACCATCTGATTGCACACCACAGCACACACACCAGAGGCATCCTGCGAGGAGGGCTCCTGGGAGCCAATACCCCCAACACCACAGCCACAAGTTCTTGTGCCAGTGATAAAGTGAAGAATGACATATCTGGGGTATTATTCCACCTGTATTTGCTTTACCAAATGTAATAGTTCTGCTTAACAATCAGATTTTGGGTTTGTTAGAACCTAGAAGTACTTTTTCCACCTGTGCTATTGTACATTAACCTTAGAGTTTTTAAAAATAAGCATGACCAAATGATCATTTTAAGTTTAGGAGAAAATTCTCATTGTAGGTTTAGAAGTGGCATTTTTCTCAAACCCTTCTTAAATGCATGCAGAAATTGTCTCTGAAAACCAGCAGAGTGCTTTGTACCCTCCCCATCCCTCAATTCCTTAAGTCATCATTTAGACCAAATGTTAAGGACATCAAGTGCCATATCCCTGTATTCCTGCACAGCACTGTCATATTCCTGCCCATATTCCAGGAGCTGCTTTATTAGGAATAAGAATGTTTCCAAAGCTTAGGCCCATGGAGACACCTCTTTAAACTATGCAGTGATGCAGCCAGACTGAGTTCAAGGGAATTGGGCTCTGTCATCATTAGCAGGACTTTGCTTCAGCCAATGGCAAAAGTGACCAGTGATCCACATTAATTAGGTGCTCTTGATTTTTATGCTCTACAGGTATAAAGGGAAAAGGGAATGAAACTTGGGACAGAACACAGATATGGATGTGGCACTAACATGGGCAAAAGTCTGCTGGCTTATTCATCACCCATGTCTCAGCTTCTGACAAGAATCACAGAATGGTTTTCGTCAGAAGGGACCTTAAAGCTCATCCAGTTCCACCCCCTGCCATGGGCAGGGACACCTTCCACCAGCCCAGGTGGCTCCAACCTGGCCTTGGACACTTCCAGGGATCCAGGGGCAGCCACAGCTTCTCTGGACAACCTGTACCAGGGCCTCACTGCCCTCCCAGGGAAGGATTTCTTCCCAATATCTAATCTAAATCTCTGCTCTGTTAGTTTAAAACTGTTCCCCCTTGTCCTGCACCTCTCTGCCCAGTAACACACACTGTGCAGGTGAGTGACAACCTGTGCAAGGCTCAAGGCCAACCTCCTGCTCTGCAGAGATGCCCCTGTGAGTGGCACAAACACTCCTGTCACCTTTAGGTTCACACACTCCAGTAACTCCCCGCCAAGTCACCCTGGCTGAAGATTCCCCCTGAGCACCAGACCTGCCAGTGCAGGGTCAGTGTTGCCGACGGAGGGTCGCAGCAGGACAGCCCTGGTTTTGCCCGAGCTCAGACCCTCATGAACGAGAACACGCTGCACAGTCACGTTCACTGCCCCCAACACACCCAAGTGCTCTCAAACCCACTGAAACTTAGCAGTGCCACCGATGGCTGCCCCACAGGGACCTCAGAGCCAGTTCAGAGCAGAGCCCAAGCCCTGCCTTTCGCTCAGATCGGCCCGGCACGGCGCTCAGCCGGGCCGACGCGGCGCTGCGGGTGCTGCTGGCACAGCTGTGCCCCGGCAGGCTCCGTCTCGAGGCGGTGCTGCTGCAGCTCAGAGGCACGAGTGTCACCCGCGTGGGAGCGACAGGCCGGGAGAGCCCCAGCGAGTGTCAGCGGGGTCACTGCCCCTCCAGCACAAGAACCACCCACCCTGGCGCGACCAATGGCTGCTGATGCGCGACCCTCCTCCAACACCATCCCGAGGGGCCCAGACAGCCCCTGACCCCGGCCCCGGCCCCGCAGCCCGCGCAGAGCCCCCGCAGCTCCCCGCAGCCCCGCTGGCACGCACACGGCACCCGGCACGCAAACTGCAGCACGAGGGGAGAGCGGGAGCAGCCCCCCGAGACCCCCCGGCAGTGCCCTCATGCTCTGTGTGCCGCCGAGCTCGCTCACGAGGCGCTGAGGAACACGCAGCGGCGATGGAACGAGCCCAGAAACGTCGCAGGAGTCACGAGCAGCGGCAAAAAGCATCCCTGTCTCGGGGAGGCCGGGGTGACGCAGCCTACCTGCAGGGGCCGAATGGATCATCCATGACTATGACAGGCGCGTGGGGGTTTGGCTGTATTCCCGAACCCTCTAGTCCCCAGCTCAAACTCTGCCTTTTCCACTCTACCAACTCAAAATGGAGGCACATGCAGGCTGGGAGACCTCGGAGAGCTTCCACTGAGCTTGTGCTGTGACCTAAGCCCGCACGCAGAACGCAGAAACTTCGCCGTCGGACCGGCGGGACTGAGCATGTGCTGTGACCCTGCCCGCGGCTCTCCACGCACGGCGAGCCGTGTGCCGTGTGCGGTGTGCCGTGTGCCGGAGCTGTGCCGGGCTGCGCACCCAGCCCGCTCTGTGTCTGCGTGTGTGTGTGAGAGTGTGTGTGTGTGAGAGAGCGGGGACTGGGGCCTTGGCTGGGGGATCCCGCACAGCCAACGCCGCCGGCTCCTCGCGCCGCCCCTGCCCGCGAGCACGCGGCTCTGGGCGCTCTGTGCCACGCTCTGTGCCACGCTCTGTGCCAGGAGAGGGTTTCGGGGTCTGCACGCTCGGGCCCCACGCGGTGTGTGAGAACCGTGCAGGGGCGCCGGGGCAGCCACGGGCACCGGGGCACACGGGGCTGACTCCCTGCTTGAGCTTCATCCTTCAATTCCGGCCTTCCCGAGTCCTGGAAGTCTTTCTCAGGCACAGCCCCAGTCCCCGCGGACGTGGAGTGACGTCCCAAACCTGCCCTACAGCAGTCAGTGAATTCAGACTCGTGCCTCTATTTTCAAGCACCTGAGATGCCTCAAGCCCCCACGAGACTGAAGGGAAAGTTTCTCAGCTTTTGAAGGACGAACAGATGAAGAAAAACACACCCGGCCACAACACAATCCCTGATTTTCTCTCTTACAACAATCCAGGGAGAAAGTTTTATTGTACCACGGGTGGATACACAACTTTCCTGTTGCTTACACTGTTACATCCCACCCCCTTCTTGGGGGCCTTCACCAACACTTTGGCTCCTCCATGAATGTGCCATAATCACTTAAATGTCCAGCAAATGGAATATATTCTTGTGGAATATATTCCCCAAGACACAGGACAGAGGGGCCTGGCTCGTGTTTGTAAACAAATTCAAAACAAACACGACCAACCAGGATAAAAGTTCCAATGGTCGGGCTGTTTCCCTGTTTAAATACTAAGCTACACCAGGCCAGGCATTTAAAACTTCAAGAAACACAACGAAGTTTTATAAACTGATTTTTTTTCTAGTTAAAAACTAAATAATTAAAAAACCCACCACAACGTTCTATCGACTCACTTCTGTGACAACAATATTACATTCAGAATGAGACCACCTGGCCAGATCTGCCCAGACTACAGACAAGAGAAATTCAACTCCTCCAAACCTGCTGCCCACTCTGTACCAGCCGATGACTTCAGGAATTACACTTACGAGGCCAAATGTATCCAGCCTTCCTTCCGATTCCAGCTGAAATATATTTCTGAATTTTTCTGCTGTTGGAGTTTAGGGGTTTGACCCCTCAAATCCACGTGAACTTGAGCAAAAGTTCTCAGCTTTTATTCTGCCCTCAGTTCAGGGATAAACTGAGATACGGACACACGGAAATAACACGCTCCAAGTGACATTAATAATGTGGTGTCAGCCAGACAGGACAACCCAAGGCAGTCACTCATCCATTTACCTCCACACAGTTTGGGGGAGGGTTTTTGTCTGTTTAAAAGGAATCAACTGCAAGGTACCTCAACACAACAACACCTAGGGATACGGAGTGAGGTAATCAGCACCCTCCATAATTCCTCCCCAGGAATATCAGAGAAGAATCACACAAAACAACTTTGCTGCAACTTAGTAAGACCTACAGAAACCACCTGTTTCACATCACATGGGCACATCATACAGTCCCCAGTTTCCCCCACTGGGAGGATGTCGGGCTGTATTTCAAATTGTTAGACTTATTTTAAAAAAAATAAATAATAATTGGCCTTGCAACATGCTGTAGGAATTGTCTCAAAACAGCACAAACTGCCATTGCTGTACTCAGTATAAGCATAACAAGAACTCGCTGTAAGGCTCTGATTTGAGCCATAAGGAGGGATACACTTCAAGCCCAGTAAGATCATCTCTCTATCACTGCCCTAGGCACTCTTATACACTCACAATCAAAATATTCTGACTGCTGACAAATAACCAGACAACATGATGGCAAACCCGAGCTCTGCAGCTCCCCTTCCTTAGTTTCTGCTCACGTTCGGGTTGCAGATATCAATAAATCATTCCATTTTTTCTAAACAAGGGCGACATTAAGAGGGAGCTTTGAAAATCCACGTGACACAGTTCCACAGCTTCCTGTAGGAACAGCCACTCTTCTCACCTGTTTCTACACCTGCAACTTGCACAACACCCACTCTGCTTCCCATTGGAAGGAGGGGAAAAAATGAAGAAAAAGAAGCTCTTAATTGCAACTTTAAACAGAAATCCCCTTCCAGAGCACATAAAATGAAGAACAAGAAAGAACAAGTCACCTTCAGTGTCACTCTCGGGGACACTCGTCTCAGACACCCCAGCACTCATTTAGCTCCCAACATCACCCAACGAGAACTCTTCAAAGGATTCAAAAGAAAGGAAAAGTGAATGTTGTGCAATAAAAACACAGACACTTCCCAAAACATCTATTCCAAAATTCACCCAAGCCTTGGATGGTTGGTGTTATTTTGTTCTGTAACACACACCAATGCTGAAGGGGGGGAATTTGGATTCATGGCCATGAAAACCTTTGTAGAATAATATTTGGCTATTTCTAGTTCCAAGTCAAAATTCAGTGGCATTTCAATCTATGTATGACAGATGTCACTGTCAGACAAAACTTCATATTATCTTTCTTTAATCCTGGGATCAAAGAACTGATCACCCAGCACATCACACACACCAGCCAGGCCCACCAGGGGCACTTGGCACATCCCCATCCCCCAGGAACGGTTCCAAGAGGGTTCTCCAAGTCCACACAGGACGTCAGGGTACAAAAGGAAGGCCTGGGAGCAGTAGGGGGATTCCATGTTGGTGGAATTAGAGTCAGAGCAGTCACTTCTCTGAAGAGACACGAAATTAATTATTTTCAAGTACTTGCCATGAAATGGATTTTCCTTCTCAGCTGGCAGTGTGAGCTCAGTGGAGGCATCCCACACTCTGGAGAGGCAGGAACACACTGCAGCTCTGCTTACTGCCTTGATTAAACTAGTCAAGGTGACAACACTCACTCCCTGGCTTTCAGATCAGCTGAGGTTTTCATTCCACAATCAGAATTTTCTTAGTGATGGGAGAATTACTGAAACAGGGTGTAGTCTTTTGTTGAAGTCTGTAGAAAAAAATCCCCCAGCCTGACACACATTGCAGAGAAACATTATCCCAAAATGAGCGTTTTACCCCTTCCAGACAACAGGAACAACAACAGGCTCACACTTGATATTTCTCGACCTAAACCAACAACCAGAAAGTTTTCAAACAGCCACAAAAAAAGGATAAAAGAAACTTTCCTTGAGCTCTGTGTGCTCCCACAACAGAAAGGCCTGTATTCCACATCCACCACACCTGTGCATGTTTTTGGGGTCTGGGATTTTTGCAAACACACGGAAACGTAGAAAACCTGGACAAGTTTATGAGTGAACACAAACCCACTCAAACAGAGCTCTACCTGTGGACACACAATGCACAGCTCAGGATCCAACCCCACCTTCCAAGAGGGCAGTCGAGGGGCTCACTCCCCCAGAGCTTTATCTACAACACACCAAATGTTCCACCAAGAACATTTTCCATCCTCCCCATGTGGAACAAAACACTGCCTTAGAAAAGCAGGTCAACCTGAAGACAAAGTTGTGTTTTTTACAGGCAAACCACCAACAGCTCATCCTGAAATGTGTCTTACAGTACTTTTACTTCCAAAAGCAAAAGAGATCCAGCATTAGGAATTCAAAGCCACATGCACTTAAACAGTAGCAAACACAGAGGTCAAAAATAATCAACCAACCTTGACTGAGCTCCTTTCTCTGAACCTCCCTCATTCCAAGGCAAAACACAGACCTGAAGAGCCAGAATGAAAAAAAAAGCCTGGCTGCAACCAAATGAAGAAAAACCTACTTTTCCGAGCTGGCCAGTCTGAGTAATTAGCTGATCACTAAGTGCTGAGCTTTGTCATTTCATTGATCTTTGCAGGCTCAGTCATCTTCTAATAGCTGGAAGAATTAGCAGCTGCTTCTACACAGAAAGCGGGTTTAAAACCACACCACAGCTCACATAAATGGCATTTCATGAGAGAAACCGTCCATTAAACACTGAGACAAACACATCATTTGGAATTCACACCCTCAAAACCAAAAGGCAGCGAAGCACAGTGACAAATACAGGGGTCAAGGATGGTGCTGAATATCAGAGGAGGGCCATGAAAACCTCCTAAATGTCTACCCTGGTGGACTGCTCCAAACTAAATACACAAACATGATGTTACAAAAGCATTTTAACACATTTTATTTCCAAATACTCTGTTCCCAGAGCTCAGCACCACACCCTACCAGCACTGCCTCCTACAGATTTGCACTGACTGTAAACCCAACCCATTAAGGGACTTCCACCACTCCAAGCCCCTGTCTCGGGCACAAGGACAGCTTAAGACACTTCAGAATGAGGTACAGGAAGCCTCATAAATAGGCAATTACAAAATAATAATATGCCCACACAGGGAATTTCTTCCTAACTGCAGGCACTTAGTGGTTGGCTATGCCCTGAAGCATAAAGATTCATATCTGCATTAAGAACAGTAAATCTACCATGTAACAATTCAAATATTTATTGTTTGTATGCCTATCTAATCCCCACTTCAAACAATACTTTTCTCAATGATATCTCTAGAAATCAAGGGCCACAGCTAATTATGTTCTGCAAGGAACAATACACCTTTCAGTGGGCACGGACCTTGCTGAGCCCTGTTCCACATAATTAATCTTTTACTCCAGTGCTCGTGGAAATGTGCCCCCAGACAACAAACTCCTCAAGGCTGGTATTTGTAAGGCATTCTCTGTGTTCAGAAAAGTCCATAAATGAACAAAATACAAAGTGCTGGTTTGGACCCCAAAAATAATGAAGGTACAGTCAAGCCTCAGCTTTGCTTTTCAAACACAGCTGATAAATATTGGCTGGACAAGTCCCAGACAGACTGAAAGACCTGTCAAATAAAAGAGCTGGACACGCCTTCAAATAGGTACTGATTCCCCAAAAAAAGTTCTTTCTGTACCTCTAATTTGTTCTAGGCCAGTAAAACATCAACTGGGAATTGCTAAGATGGGCCCCTTGATGACTACTTACACTTGAAAGCATGAATTTCCACACTTAAAAGCTTCCAATTTGATTTCTTAGAAGGGTCTACCTTTGCTTACTAGAAAATGCAAACGTCTTTTCAAAAGTACTTTCAGGGGTGTACATTCAGCCAATGAGACAGGGAAGAATTCCTGCTAAAGTCTGCAACCTTTAAAAGAATTCCACAGCCCTCAGAAGGTGTTTTGAAGCAGCACATAATTTACCCAGAGACGCACCCAGATGTCAGGGCTCACTGCACAGTTTTGTTTTCTACTCTGATTTTTCCTAGATAAACAAACACTCCAGCAGAAAGATGCAGCTTCTCCTCTGCATTCCCTTCAATGAGCATCACTCTAGGTTTTAACCTTTCTTCCCTTGAGCAGTTTTCATGGAATCACAGAATTAAGGTTGGAAAAGACCTCCAAGATCACCACATCCAACCTCTGACTGAACACCAGCTCAGGTCGGGGAGGGGGGGTAAAGCTGCCTTTGGAAGCCACTTCACTTACCTTGTCTCTGGATTATAGCCCAGGATGTAGAAAAATGAATCCACTCGGGCTTTGAACTCTCTAGCAGCAAAAATGTCAGAGAAATGGGAGATGTTGCACTTCCCTCTGAAAGAAAGAGAGAAAATGGCATTAGAATTCTACTTTGAATAACAGCTATTTTAATTAAGTGCCACTGCAATCTGTGTATAAGCCACAGGCATCTTGTTCTCATAAATGCCCAAAACATCATAAATACAAGCCTGTTGTAACAAATAACCATGTGGATTCTTCCCACGGTGGGAAGGGAAGGAAATGCAGCTACAGTGTCTCAGATGGTGTTCTCCAAACAATCATTAATTCTCCCTCAGCCAGCACACAGTCCAAGGAGCCCACATTTAATCAGACTAATGAACAATATGTAGGCATACAATCCTGAAAATATCGATATTTGCAAAGTTGTTACAGTCCTAGGACGCTTAAATCTTCAATAATTCTACTATTCACGTTGTTGGGGTCAGATTGGGAGGTCGGCTTTCTACTTAGAAAGCTAAATAAAACTACAGTTTAATAAAAGCTCCACAGAAAAAGCAAAGCTGTGCTGGTTTTAGCAAGCCTGCAATCCTAACAATATAAATTCCAAACAGACAGAACTTTCTTCCTTTGATTTTCGTACCTAAGAGAGCAAAACACACAAAGACATATTAAAAAAAAAAGGGGGGAAAAAAGAGACATGAGAATTTATTAACTTGTTCCACCGCAGATTGCTAATAATTTTTTTAATATAGCTTGCTGATGAAGTCATTATCCTTAAGATGAGCATTAAGACTGACTGTAAGAAGTTGTTCCTCATTTCCTCAGGGTTTGGCGGGCTGTTAATGCTCCACAGCTGCTCTGCTCTGTCATCAGCACATCCCACTTTGCTGCCTCCCAGTAAATCGCACCAGGAGCAGGCAGAGACAAATGGGCCCCACAGCCAGAGCTGGGGCTTTTTATCTCAACCTGAGTCAAGGCAATAAACAACAGCACAAGGCTTTGCTCCTCCGCAGGCTGATGGCATCTCTTCTCCTGCACATTTACTGAGCAGCATTCCCTGTTATAAATAAGCTGCTGTGGGGCTTACCGAGCGTTGTTAAAGGTTTGCCAGTCTTGGTTAAAGAGGAATGAAAAGTGCTGTTGCTACTGGGACACTGAGATGAACAATTACTTTGCTGCAATAATCACTATTTAGCCCAGGCTGCTCAGCAGAGCTGGAAAACACCCCATCCTGCAACAACTGCACTGGGGAGGCTGAAATGCTCCATTTGCTTCCCTGCCTCATCTTTTCAGGGTAAAGCCCTTCCAAAAGGCTTTGCCAGCCAAGAGCCACCCAGAACGTGCCTTGGAACACGAGCTCTGCAATACTTCAGTGCTGCAGGTGAGGGGAACGCGCTCAGGAGGACGAGGATGAATAAAGCTGCGGGCTGTTTTAAGCCAAAATTGACACTGTGACCCTGCAGAAGTGCCCCTGGCATTGCCCAATTCCCAGTCCGTGCCTCGCTGGCACAGCACAGAGAGCACTGGGCACTGCCCAGAGCAGCCAGGCTCCAGTGGAACATCTGCAAGGGCCTCACAGGAACACTGAACCCCAACCCTGCCCACGGGCACCCCTTTCCTCTCTCCTCTCCTGGCTGATGCTGGTTGCCTAGTCAGTCATTTAGAAAGACACAAAATGAGAAGGGGGATTTGTTTTGATATTTCACATTAAACTCACATTTTAAAAGTATTCTGGGGAAAGAGATTTAGTTTCCTTTCAATGACTCACCTGACAGTTAATGAGCATTTGCCAGATAAGCTGCATTATCTGTGGTGAAGGCAGCAGCACATCTTGTTCACAGCACTGCACACAAAGAGTGCTGCATTCACCACAAAGATTTACCATACAGGGAAAAAGCACATCATTTTTGTTACACACTTCCACAGGGACCTACAACTATCCTCTGGTTAAATTTTTCCACTTGTTAGAGCAGAGGATTGGTAGTTAAAATCACTGCTTTTATTTGCCAGTTTGTCATAATTCATCGTGTGTCCAGAGCCATTTGTTTGCAGAGGGCAGAGAAATAATCTGCTATTATAATAAATTAGAATTTCATGTTAACCTTTCATGCATCACGACACATTCTGCCTACTCCCTGTTCTCAGTGAGAACACCACGTGCAATTATCCTTATGTTCATCCTGTACACTGAGAGAAGGTTATTTTTCTAGTTTGTTTAGCATACATGTAAATTCCATTTTTATCTTTCCACTTCTCTCGTTTCTTTAAAGGAAAAAAAAGAAAAAAACCCAATAAAGGACATAGAAGAGAAGTTTCAAACACTCCCAGGGAAAATTCCAGACACACAGTTCAGTTCCTCTGTGTTTAAGCAGACAGATTTCCAGCCTGGTTCCATCAGCACAGCCAACCCCCTGCTAGCTGGTCTCTGGGAATGCTCATTTACCACTGGAAGTCGACCTCCTGTAACTCTGCAGAGGCACCGTGGAATTCCAGGAGCTTATAGTACACCACTGGAATGTTCTGAGTTGAGAAAAAACCCTAGCATGTAAATCAAAGGCTTCCCCATATACCAGGAGCTAGTTTGTCTTGAAGTAAGTGGCTTCGGCAAAGTGACTCAAAAATGTCTCCAGATGGCTCTGGTGAAACACCATCTGAGCATTATTACCAGGGAGATTATTCAATTTGCATTTTGACAATACCCATGCATGTTGGGCATGCTGAAACTCAGCTGAGGAGCAATGCCTGGCTGCTTTAACCCGAAATCATTGCGAAGGGAGGGTGCATCCCCCCGGCCTGGCCAGAGCCAGCAGGGAGAGCAGGGAAGGGCAGAGGGCAGGACAGCACAGGGGCCATTCCCTCCGGGCAGGCAGCTCTGATGCAGCTCGAGCTGGGCTGCGACAATGACAAGGGCCCCCAGAAAAAGCCTTTCACCCAGTTTAATCAGGGCCACACAGCAAGAGCCCTGCTGCAGGAGGGGCCACGGCGAACAGGGAAGCGCAGGGACCAGCAATAACCCCGACTGGCAACCATGGGAAACAATATCTTCTGAGCAGCACTGATTAACTGAGATTAAAACTGCACAATTACAGCTCCTTTTTGAATGAGAGCAGATAACACAAGTTAATTACTACAGGAGAGGAGGAGAAAGCTGAGCTGGATGTTAATGGCCCTGTGCAAACCCAGAAAAAGCCCCCCTCCCTCCCTGAGGTTTTCCTCCCGCACCTCAGAGCCGCAGAGCATCCCCCGGGTCTCACCTGAGGGCAGCAGCGTGGTACGTGTCCACGTAATCCGAAATGAAGAGCTCCCTGTTCTTGATAACGGGGTCTGTGATCACCAGCTCCCGCCCAGAGTCTGCCAGAAAGCACAAACACAAAGCCCCAGCTGAGCAGCTGCAGGTGTTTCCACAGGAGCATGGTCCTCAGGTACCACACACTGCAGCATTACGGTGACACACACTCTGTTTATGTGGCCTGCAAGGGACGGGACGGAAGAATTAACGGATAAGAATGTCATGTCCATTCTTATGCACCAATTCTCCATTGCCATATCTAAAGGACTTGGAAGGGCACGAGTTTCTAGGGGCATGGGATGACATCTTACCCACTGACCACTGGAAGCTGTCACTCACTCCGAGCTGGAAGGAGTCAGGATGGAAGGAATTAAGGAAATGAAATCGTTACTGACTTCTGGGTTTCCAGGATAAGGTTTTGATTGTTTTGCATCTTTAATGTCAAATCTTCAACAAGATCTTGACAGCACTAACTGCTTAATGCTCTGGCTTTTGAGGTAAATATTGATATTCATGTTCAAACACAGAAAATTCAGAGTGTTAACAAAAAACTGGAACACAACTTTTTCCATGACTTCTTTATAATCCCTTTGAGGAACACACAGAAATACTTCGCTCCAGAGTGCATAAAACAGCAGCCATGCTATCAAAAATGCTCCCTTTTTGACACTGTGCCTATAATCTCACTGTTAGAAGTTTCAAATAAATTAGTAAAAGAAATGTTAGATTTGTGGAGCTTTTGCTAAAAGCACACACAGAATGTCCTTTAAGAGGAGAATGCGTGCTCAACTTTGTACTGTCAGGCACCAGAAAGTTGCTGTGTTCCATATTTCAATCATCAACTTTTATCATCACAATTCACCTTGGAGTATCTTCAGAATTTTTAACAGTTGCCTCAAGGAACTTTCCTGCTTAGAACAGAAGCAAATGTTATGTCTTCCCTGGAGGCAAGAGATAAATGACACTGGGATACTACTAAAGTTTCTCCTGCTTCTGTTAAACCCAAGATCACACTTGTTTCTGCAAAGAGAAGAGGGGAAACGAAGCTGTGTTCCAGCTCCATCCCTTCCTGCAAGGTTCCTCCCAGTGAATGTTCACGTGTGGAAGGTGCACGCAGCATGGAAAGAACACGGTTCTCGTGACACGGAGGGGGAATCACAAAAACTAGAAGAGATTCACCATTTCTTCAGACAATTTGGTCTTCCGTGAGTTATTGGTACAGAAGACCTGCAAAGGATTCAGTGCTGGCCTTCTCTGCTCTCTCTGAAGGCTTTGTATAATCCAGCCCAGTGTTTAAGCCAGACCTGCAGTGCCTCTGATTACAACTGTGGGTTGTAATGGACACGCACCAGCTAAACGAGGCAGCTGAGAAACACCATCCACGTTCTAAGACACATTTTCATCGTGTCCTGGCTCCACAGCCCTGTGCAAAGGTGTTTGTTTAAACTTCAGACTGAGAGCGCAAGCAAAGCAGGGCTGGCTCTGCTGAGCCTGGCTTACCGTTCTCGTTGTGCCTGTCCTGAACCAGGTGCTGGTAGACGGAGTCTGGGACCTCCGACTGGCGATAGTACCACTTGACATTCATGAGGAGATGGTCCCGTTTGCTCTGAAAAACAACACCTGGAGGCATTACTAAAAGGGAAATCAGACCCCACCTGGCACAACCTTCTGCATCTTCACACCGAAACCCGAGGCAAGACCCAAAAGGGAGGGAAACACTTCTGTGCCAATGACCCGGGGCAATGTGCTGGTGGTTGAGTTGCAAACTGCAACAAGCACCCTCTGTGCATCCGAGCAGCAAACACTAACCCACTCAGTGACATTAATGACCCCAAGGAAAGAAGAGGCAGGATCAGACGGGGGCTGGAGCTTTTGGCCTCATGCAGCATGGTATCGCTCAGTCCTTTCCACAGTCTCGGAGTATCGATGGCCAAACATGCAGAAAAGAACACCCACAGTAACATAATTCAGTGCGGCCCTTCTTCATGGCTGAAACCAAGAGATAATAGATTTCCCCCCACCACCACGGACAGATGGATTCAGACATAATCACAGACATTCTTTATTACACAAAAGAATAGGATGCTGCACTTCAATCACAGTAATTACAGGCTCTGACTGCTCGTGAACCTCACAGCAAAATCTACACAAAACTATCTGCCTCAAATGCTCCTTTTTCATTGAGACTCCAGCCACCAATTTGTCCCTTCTTAGAAGGAAACTGAAGCATAAACACCACTTAAAAAGAGAATTTTTAGATCAAGTCATTACAGACTCTGCTTCAGTTTATCTCTGAACCCCTTGGTCAGCAATTCTTCCTGCCGCTCCAAAACACTTGAAGAAACAAAGGCCTGAAGGGAAAATAACATTCTTTTGGCGTGAGGCAACTGCAAGTTTGTGTTTTTCTGGCCTACAGTTCTCCAGACCCTTCCAGGATTGCTCCTAAAATATTTACATTTCAAAGCTAACCCACAAATTACCGGACCAGAAGGCTCCTGTTGTCTCTCCCGTTCGCATCAGTGCGGTTGTTACAGCATTTCTGCTTAATAAACAACATCAAAACCTTTCCCTTAGCCCTCGCTGGAGCCTTTGGTGGAAGGCACGTGTAATACCAGCAAACCACTGCCAGTGGCAGCATTGTGCCAGCAAAGGCAGTGCCTGAGCCAGGCGTGTATGTATGTCCCCATGCGAGGCACTGGCTCCTCACAGCCCATTCCAGAGCACACTTGGGCTGTGCAGGAGAAACCTGAGCCTGCTGCGCTGTAGGGTTTGTTTTTTGAAATAACACATTTGCAATCAAAGCCAACAAGCTTGTCTAATAGAGGAAAAAAATCCAAAGGACAAGGAGTGAGAGGCAGCTCTGATTTCTGGTGCCTGCGGTTCAGAAACTGGGGCTGCAGACTTGTGTGAGGCTCTGAGCAGCACAGCTTTGAGGAACAGTCTCGAATTCTGAAGGCAAAAAAGGTACAAGTAAACAATCTGTCACCCTCTCTCTAAGAGTTCATACATTCTATTAGTGCTAACAAGGACTGCTTGCAACGATAGGAAACATCAACCCAGCACTTCTCTGCAAACTCTCTTTGCATCTCTGAGCTGAGAGGGGAGAGCCCCCACTCTTGTGTTGAGCACACTCACAAAGCCTCGCTCCGTGGCACAAAAACTACCCGCTTTTATAAAAGGGGAGTTTACAACAAGCATTAACAGCTAATGCTTTGGGTTTCTGGGTCTGTGGACTGAAATCAGGCGTCTTCCAAATGACCCAACCCTCCAAGGAGCACTGTGAAGGAGGCACAAGTACACCCGGACACGGAACCAAAAAGGAGGACAACAAAATACAGCCTGGGAGTTGGTGGTGGTGTTTGCGAAGAGCAAATACATCAGGGAGAGAAGGACTAGGAATGAGGAGTGAAGGTGCTTACAAAGAGTTACCTACAAACCAAACCGTCACAACTCTGAACAACAACCAGCAGCCAATGGAGAGACCCAAGAAAAGAGAGCAAATTGGGGAGGGATCGGCACTGAAATGTTTTCACCGCCCTCACCACACAGCACATGGAGCTGGGAGGTCACAGCTCTCCTGAGTTAGACCAAGGCTCTAAAGGAGATGGTGACCCCATCACTTCCCTTCTCAGTCTCCAGGTGCACCCAGAACAGCACAGGGCTTTCAGCAGGGCAGGGACGGGACCACGCTCAGCACTCCCAAGGCACTCTGACACACTGCAGAGGAGGAATCGGTGGCTGGGAGCGAGGGGGTTTGTCAGTCGGTCAAAGCAAGGAGAGGTTTGTGCTCATTGTCGCATCTCCTGGAAGCTTCACTGCAAATGTCCACGTTCCCTAATACGGACTAAAAAATGGACTAGCAGGGCATTACACGGGAGCTTATCAGGAATATTCACACAGGAACACACAAAGCAGGCAGGCAAGGTCTTTACCATGGTGTGCAGTATTTCATCACCTCACCACTCAAAAATCCCCCCTTTTGGGAAAGGAAAACATCCACACACAGGCTGGAGCTTTCTGCTGCTCCAAGCATTTGAACTGCATGGGAAGATACTCACTCCCCACTCTGGGTGGGAATTCCACAGTGTTCCCCTCACTGTGCTTTATTCCAGGGCTTTAGCAGTCACTCTGCACGTGAAAGAGAACATTTCCTCCCCTGAAATCAGATTCACCAGGGAGTTTTTAGGGAGGTGCTGAACTGCCCAGCTCTGCCTGCAGGGATGGGGCTGGTGCTGCTGCCCTGGGCAAAGCAAAGCAAAGCAAAGGGAGTTACAGGGGGGTTCATGGCACAGACAAGTGGCTTTGCTTTCACTACACTTCAGAACACAGTTATATACCTCTTAAAACTATGGAGAAAAAACATGACGTTGGAATTAGAAGCCAAACAGGTGATAAAACCACGTTTAAATGGAGTGCAGAAACATAGCCATGGTCTGCACCCACTTTTAACTTCTAAACACTGAATTCTATGGAAGAGGCATTTTAAATGAATCAGAAATGAGCAGATGAACATGGCCAACGTACGTATCTTTAAAAATTCTCAGACTCACGTTCCACAACGCTGATGGCTCTTCATCATGGAATGCTGCCTCTGGAATGACTCGATGCCTCCATACATAACAAACCCAGCAGCAAAAATACCATTTACAAAGGGATGTGCAAGGCACTTTTTACAGAAAGGTCTCTGGACAATGATGCAACAAAAAACATGCCAACGTACTAATAATCTGCTATTTGTGCTCGGCTGGCAGGGGTTGGTTTGTGGAATTTGGGGAGGGTTTTTGTTCACTTTTCTGTTTGCTGGGGTTCTTTTTAAAGGGAGGTGTGGTCTGATCTCCTTCCTAAATAGCTCTTTTTACCAGGTTTGGTCAGCTTTGTCCAATTCATTTAAAAGCTTCACCCCGACAAGTATTTTCTGTACCTACTTCTCCACCATGGATGTTTTTGTGGGTTTTAACCTGACACTTCAATCTTCCTAAAAATACAAAACGTCTGTCAGAGTCTTCCTTTTCACATTTACATCCTTCACTGCACAGAAATTCCTCGACATGCTATTTTGTCAGCCAACTTTCTAAATATGTATGTCATTTATAAAGCAGACTATACTCAGAGGTGTCAAGGCGCCAACTTCTGTGGTAGACTATTTATTTTAGAGCCATGTGCACACAAAAGAAGTGTCCCCTGGTTCCTAAAGTGTGACTTTTTTTTCTTTTTTACACCTTTACATCTGAAAAGCTGCAGACAGTCACATGCCAAATTCAGACTTGCAGAAATTGCAGCAATGGCAAGGGCTTTAAATTTCAAGTGTCCTTCTGTCAGCTCAAAACGATTCCCTGTGCTACAGAACTACGTTCTCCCCTTAAATGAAAATATTGCCTTGTGCTGCAGCACTCACAAAGTGCTCATTTGGGGGTTCTGTTCTTGCTGACATTTGGGGTTTTGTTCCTTTGAAACAACATGAATCCGTTTTGGACACTGAACAAGAATTAGATGAAATCTGTAAATGGATTAAAGCAGCCCAGTTCACAAGCATCTGGTCAACTTCTATTTAAAATGAGCCTCTGCCATAAAGGGGAAAAAAAATAACCTTTAAAAGTAGGGAACGTTGTGATTTCCACAGCATCTGTGATGGGTCCAAGGTGCCTGTTGCCTTCAGAACACGCTCCAAAGCAGTCACTGCACACCACAGGTCAGAGCTGCAGATTCCACACTCTCTTTCCAGGGTTATGAGTAACCACATTGTGCAAACGATCGCAGATGTCCTGCAGATTCTCTCGGAGGGATTTAATCAGTGTACTTCACTACTTGCCCTATTTAGATCCATGTTAAATCACAACTAGCTTTGGAAACAATATCCCAAGTGCTGGAGATGACAGATGGGCACGCGGGAGTCGGGGAAGAGCAGCTATTCCAGAGAAACAAACAGCCAAACAGGAACGAGCAAAAGAACATCTTCCCTTCCCAAAATGTTTTCCACTATGAAATTTCTCTATCAGAAAAAACAACAGTGGGACTAATTCTAAGCTACCAAATTCTTTGTACTGATTTAATAACATGTTAAATATTTTAAGAGACACTTCACTGTGAAAATAAGCACCCTGTGCACAGCACCAAAGCAGCTCTGGCCCTGTAAAGCCAGGGCTGGGGTGTTTTTACAAATTCAAATGAATCCCCTCCTTTGGGGCATTGATTGTCCCCCCCAAAATAGGGATTTCATTTCACACAACCAGCTCCAGTGATGCTCCCTGAGGTGTATTAGCCTGACTCCAGGGGTACATTTGACTTGCTCCATCCCTTCCTGGCCCCTCCCTGCCATGTGGAACCGCTCCCAGTATTTCTGCTCCTACTGTACAACTGGTTTTTACACTTAGTTAGTTTTGACATTTACTAATATTCAAAGGAGGGAAAAAGAAAAATAGAGACCACTCAAACAGTGGGGAGGGAAAGGCAGAGCAGGGGACACAAATGAAGCTATCTGGGAATCAGGAGCCAAAGAGATACAGCAAGGACTATTTCCCTTCCCTCGCCACGCCAGCACATGTAATTTCACATTCTCAGGATATCTTTTTGGAGGCTGTTTGCTAATTAATTAAGAAACCCAATCAGCTGTTTGTAAGCCAAGCAAACCCAGCTTGGAAATACAGAGGTTATTACTCCAAATGAATGTTATTTTTGCAGCTTGATTATTTAATTCAGATGCCTGCGTGGCAACACATAATTACTCCTTGCAAACACAGAAGCATTGTCAGTGTTCAGCAAGAAATAAAAATGGGGAACGAAAGCAATAATATGGCAACATGCAGATTAATCCCCTCTGCCCCTCCAGCACAACAGCCCGGGCAGGGCTGTCCCTCTTCCCCGAGCAGACACAAAGCCTGCAACCTTTAAACCTGTTAGTGTTATCTAATGACTATTCCATCTACAAGAGCTTTTCTAATAGAAACATGCCTTGATGGCTTATCTGGTGCACAAGGCAGGGCACAAAGCAGGGCCTGATTGAGCGCAGTAATGGAAGGCAGGAAATGAGAAGACTCGGGAAAGCCGCGGATAATCGATCAGTGGATTCACTCAAGTGTGAGCTGAGCTGGGAATAAGCTGCCTGGGGTATCAAATATTGCTGTTTCCAGGGTAAAGGCCCATTTCTGTGATCTGTGCAGGAGAGAGAATAATTTATTGACAAAACAATATCGGATTTTTTTCCGCAGCGGCTCGCGCTTGACATTTCGTGGCTGTTTACAGCAAGAATTTTTTCCCCGTGTCCTTTTTATTCACAAATAAAACTCCTTTTGGGATTCGTGAAGTCGCCTCGGTGTGCTGGAAATGAACCCGGCCCTGCGTAGGAGTAGCTGGGAGGTGTCAAACACGCCTCACACGCACCTTTCCCTCACTTCCAGCCTTTCCCCGCCAGGTGCACGAAGCCCTCGGGCCCCCAGGGACACCCGGTGCTGGTGCTCAGAGCTCTCTGGGCAATGTTGGCTGCTCCAGGTCTCCGCCGCGGCTCCTACACGAAGCAACACCACCGAGCACCGCAGACAGGTTCTCCGAAGGGCCATAAACACACCTGTCAGCCCCCCAGCCTGCGCACCCAGACCGACATCTACCACAACACCCTGCTCGCCTGCACCTTTCCACACCTGCCACACATTAGCTCTGCGTTATCTGGGAGGACGTGGCCAGGCAGCCAGAACCCAGAGGCGGCTCCCGAGGCTCGAGCCTTTCCGAAGCGGGAGGCGATCGGCGCCGCATCCGCGTGTTAATGCCGAGGAGCTGCCATATGTCGTCTCCCAGTGTGGGTGGGTTGGCGCTCGAGTTGCCAGACTGCCTTAAAAACAGAGCCTTCGGAGCCCCGGCTCGGCGCTCCCCGGAGCCGCCGCCTCCCGAGCACGGCATGTTCTGCTGGGATGGAGAGGGCAGTGGCAAGGCAAGAACTCCACGGCACAAAGGATAATCATGGCAACCGAGACCTAGGGAAAGATCCGTCAGAACTGCAATAAATAGCACTAAAAGCCTGCAGGAACCTCAGCGAATTCAGCAGCAAAATCTGCCTCATCAGGGGTTAGCACTGAATCGCGTTTGCTTCAACTGGATGCTCTTCTAAGGCAAAGCTCAGCCAAGTGAGCACAGTTTTACAAAAATCAACTAATACGAAATAAATGTTACCTACCGGCTCTTAATTTTATTCAGTGTCAGCCTATCTTCCCTTGAACACAGCCTCATCCAAGGTTTTAAAGGAGAAAAAGGACATTACTCGTTTCAGGTAACGACAATAGAGATGTGTGTGTTTAAAACAAACTGGAGTATTTATTCCATAAACTTTTCAGCTTTACTGGAAACAAAGCTGCTCGCTGTGCCAAGAACAAGCAAGTCACCTGTTTTCCTTTAAGTGAAATACACTGAAGTACAAAAATACCCTTAAAATTTCAGTGCAATCCTAAATGACAAAAGATAATTTCTTAAAAATTAAAAAAAAAGGGGGCAGTTATGCTTAAACCCCAACTGGCTTAAAATAAAACTATGCTAAGATCTCTCCTGAAGGTTATGGGTCATTGCTTACTAGCTCATTTAATCCCTTTGTGGTATCTTTCTGCTCCGTTTCCCTTCTATGTTCCCGGGGTCCCATCTGTGGTTCCTGGGGTGGGTTCTGCTGTGCTGAGGCACAAAGTCCCACCACGGGGCTGTTAAACTGCGGCTCTCGGGGCTCCCGCACAGCCTCTCCCCCGTGTCCAGCCCCAAAAAGCTTTCCCAGCTGGCTGCTCCCTTCCCAGGAAACACGCCCCGGGTGGATGCAGGGCAGGTGAGCGGGGCTGCGGCTGAGCAGGTGACCTGTGGGCTGCCACCCCCACGGGCAGGAGGGAAGCAGGGCAGGGATGCACAGCTCCGTCCCGGCCGTGTCTCAGCAGCCCACATCTCCACGGGCCGTGGAATTCCACTGACACTGGGTGCGCTCCTGCCCAAGGTCCTTCCCAAGCCATTGCACCTCTGATGGGCATCGACAGGGCACACCCAGCCGGGTGCGAAGCGCAGGAGGTGCCACATCTCTGCTGTTACCCTACAGATATCAAATGCCCGGGTGACAGAGACACGGGGGTGAGAAGTCATTATTAATATTAAATAAAATCACTCTAAGAGGAAGCAATAAGCACTATTCTTGATCCCAGCACGGTCATGTCTGCTGCCTCTCCCAAGCCCACTGTGAGTCCAGAAGGAAAGCTGGAGGGAGCAGCTGCCACAGGGACAGGGACCATCCCCAGCATCCCTCCTTGTGTGTGCTCACCCCACACACATCAGGCACCCTGAGCAAACAGCTACTGATGGTATCACAGCTGCACTTAACTCAGCATCAAATACATGCTCCGGTAATTAAATTCCATTAAGGCTTTTTTAGCATTATCCCAAAGAAGTGCAACACTGAGATGAAGATACCATCCAGGCCATGCCTGACATTTGCCATTAAATGTCATTTATAGTATACAGCTCCAATCTAATTGCTGAGCACCACCAGCTGCAGTATTTATCACTTCTATTAAAACAAGCAGCACATGGCAGTGGGGCTGTTCAAAGCCATCATATACAGTTTAAATAGATTTCTCACCTTTTAAATATCAAGAGACCACATTTTCTTTACCATCTCACTAAGGGGCTTACCTTTGAACAAAGACATAGCAGGAGCTGAAGGATAAAACAATCAGGAGACAGTTTGCTCTGCAAACCCAGCACAGAGTTTGAACAGTCCTAGGGCTGTTAAAATACCGCCTAATGGCCAGGGGGATTTTATGACAGGAAAAATTAAAGCACTCTGCAAACAGGCTGGGGGTTGAAATTATAAAGAGAAAAGGAAAAAAAAAATAAAGACTAATCAGCCAGACCCTGTGATTTGGTCATTTCACCGCAAAAGCAAACGCTGTTCCTATGAGGAAACAAAGTGTGTTTGGAAAATAAATGCCTGGAAAGTAAATGCTTCCTTGAGCAGCTCCTCGGAGGAGGTAATTTGCTTATGAAATGGTCAGTTTACATCCTCTAAGAAACTGTACCCAACGTGTATGTTAGAGAACAACCTAATGCTTTAAAGCAGAAAAAAAATCAGCTTCCTCCAGATGCTTCATGAGAGGGTGTGCAGGGACTGGCTGATACACAGGGGCATGGCACAGCCTTAATGACATACTGTCAGTAATTGGTGTGCAACAACCAGAGCAGCTAATCAAGAAACAGCAATCTGAAAAAAACTGCGAGTTGTACAAGATACAACTGTCCCTTCTCTTATCACACATTTCTAATACAAACCGTTGCTGTCTGCCCTGATATCAATAGGTGGAATTACCAACACTAGACTTTTTATTTTTTCTTTGTATTTCTATGTAAATCAGTAGTAAGTAAACACACCCCACACCAGCTCCACAGGCTGCAATCTAATCCGAACCCGAAGATTGGAAAGATGGGCTCCATTCATCTGGAAATAGCCACATATTGAAAACACTAAAATCAGAAATAACTACACTGAGAATAAAATGGATGCATTTACCTGCTAGGAAAGAAAAATGCCCAAAGGAAAAGCTGGGACAGAGATATAAAGGAAAAACACCTTTTCTCAGGTGCTGAAAGCATGAACATACAGACAACTACAACGACCCACAAGAAAACCAGGTCTGAAACACAGAAATACAGGTTTTAAACATACAGGACATCTCCTGGACACCATCTGCACCCTGGTTTGAACTGAAGTGAGCACAGCCAGCCAAGCCGACACACAATTCTAAGGCTAATCATTTGTCTTGGGCAATATAATTGTCACAGCATTACAGCTTTAACAAATGAAGCCACTAATAGCTCCCATTTAAAAAAGTCAAGGTGTTAATTCAGTCAGAGATCCAGCAGCAGAATGCTTGGAGACCAACTAGTAGTTCCATAAACCGTTCAGTCCTCATGCAGAACTCAAATTAATTTAGTTTATTACCAGAGGCATTGGATGGAACCCATCTTTGCCCCATTCAAACATTCCTGCCTCAGAAATCCTCATGTAATGTTAATGAAGGTTTATGCCTTTGCTGTGGTTCTGGGCACAAGGGTTTATATCAAGCGTATCATCACAGCCAATTCTCTCAGAGCCTTACTGAAAACAGCAGAACTGCGTGTGCTGTCATTACCCATAAATGCAGAAACTGGCAGAGGACCTTAGAAAAAAAAGGAGAAATTACTAAAAGCGATTCAGGAAATTGGTATGAAACGTGGTTGGACTGGTTTAGGGGGAGCTCATGGTTTAGATGAGCTCGCTTTTACCAAATGCAAACTTCTCAGCAGGACTTCGGGGATAGTTTTTAACATCTCCGTGAACTCACTTCTTCAAACTGCTGAGCAGGAGCCTCTTTTGGGGAAAATTAAAGTGTTAGAGATTCTGTAATAAAATTAGGAGCTCTCCCTCTCTTTGATGCTTACGTTAAAGGGAGAAGCCCCTTTAACTCAATATTGAAGCACACATTTGAGAAGCCTGTGCAATTGTCTTAGGTTCTGGCTGTAACACCTCCCTGGGAACCTGACCCTCAAAGGCCCAGAGCTCACTGAGTGTTCAGCACCTTAGAAAAATGCAATAAAATATTCATGCCCTGACACAAGCAACACTGACAAACCCAAGCTCATTTCCCATCGCTTCAGCTACTGGAAACTATAGCACTTGTCCTACAAGTGCTTTCCAATGAGCTCGGTAATCAATTAATCTGTAATACAAGGCAATATTAGCTCAAATTTAAATATTTACTACTCAGCCAATGTATTTCAAAAGCAGAAATGTCCCAGATATGCTCCCAGCTGTTTATTTTCCCGGCCCCGTGCGCTCAGTAACGAACAGCCCATTGGTTTAATGACCCCTGCACGTTCAGCAGCAATATTAAACACCAAGGGCAGGTATTTCTCAGGCCTCTCTGGCATCGGGAGCAGCCAACAGGAGGGGAATGGGGCTTATTCCAGGGACGTGCCCTTCCCCAACACCAGTGAGGGTGATGGAGTGCATGGACTTCCACCACGGAGCAACTGGCACCAGCACTGCAGAGACCACAACAGCTGCAGTCCCCCAAGATTTATGATGATATTTCACCACTCACTGGAATTTTGCACTTGAGAGTGTGAAGTTTTTAAAGGCCCAAAGTACCTCAAAAATTCCGACAGTTTATATTGAATGAACGGAGGGCGCAGGAAATCCCAGGGAACAGCACCAGGAATCAGGCTCCAATGCTCAGGTATTTCCTTACAGATGTGCCCCAGGAATGCAGGGAAGCACAAAGCCATCCCCACCCTGGATGACCATCCCCACCCTGCACCAAGAGCACACCACAGCCAGCAGGAATTCCTGGGTTTACGGACCATTCTGGACTAGCAGCGTGTGAAACATCCCGACACATCACAATGGGAAAATCAACAGCAAACAGCAGCTTCCTTTTCGGAAGGCACATTGCCCACTCTTTTCAGCAAGAGGCATTCCAAAAAGCATCCAAGGGAACCCCTTCCTGCAGAATCCTTGCCATCCACTGCAGCGCTGTCAGATATTCCACATTCTGCAGCTTCTGCCTCGCAGGGTCCTCGGGTTCACACATATCAAAGCAGCCAATTGCCTTTTCTTTTTTTGCCTTTTTTTTTTAAACATGAAGAATATGAAAGCACATACTGAAGCTGGTCCTTGTTAGCAGACCCATTTTCATCTCTTTAAACTCAAAGAGAGCAATTCCCTTGAAAACTGTCACAGCATTTTCCCAATCCATAAAGAGGAAGTTCAACAGCCTCAGGTCACTAATCACGACGACGGGAGATACAGAGCATAAATTATGTCTTTCCATTTCACAGCAGTGAAACATATATAGTCTTTTATCTTACTTATTTGATTCTTTCTATAAACTGAATGTTTTAGACATGTTTGTAGTCTAAAAAAGATGTTTTACAAATAAAAGGGAAGCACTTTGTTGTTTATACAGCATTCCTTATGTGAGGTCCATTAATAGCATAGACATGGATGGACAAGAATGTAACAACAGCATAACCTGTATATTTTCTCAAAGGAAGAACTTCAAATGAAGTTTAAGGATTTGCTTAGACCAAGGTTGTTGGTTTTAATAATTTTGCATCACTTTTAACCTTAAAATGTGCCAACAACTAAAGGGACTAAGATTTAAAAACCCAGAGAGGTTCTGCTTAGAAAGCCGAGCAGGATGCTTACGCGCTACTAATTTAATTAAAGTTATTTTCCCTTTAAATACCCTCTAATGGCCCAAAACGAACTCAGGCTGCTTTAAAATCAATCACTTTAATCAAAATTACAAGTTCAAATTCTCCCTGGATTAGTGTTCAGTGACTGCACTGTCAAAAATGCGCATCCGTCACATCGCGACGTTTCCTCGCTCCGAGTCCCGCCCGGGGACCAGCACAGGTTGTCCCTTCCCACCGAGGTGACTTCAGGCTCCTGCCACCCCCAGCCCAGCTCTCTGTCAGGCCTTCTGCAGGGAGGAGAATGGGATCTGCAGCACACCTGAAGCTCTGTTAGGCAGTCACAAGGTGGAGCTGACTCGAAGCGTTTTCCTGAGTGGCTCCAGCAGTCCCTGCTGTATTGAAGGGGAGATGTTGCCTTCCCTGCCACTCAAGCCCAGGACACATCCCAGGTGTTCCAAGAGCACCCACGCTATTTCCCCTGCCACACGCCAGCCTTTTTGTGCCTCTCGCCAGCAGAGCACACACCTTTCCCAGCACTTTTTAATCTACACAAAACCCAACCCCTTCTGACACAGCGCGGTGTACAAACCTCAAATGCACCCAACAGACCAAACAACTCCTTGTCTTCCAGAACACACTTCCCCTACAGCACAGTCACACAGCGAGAGCAGGGGTAGGGGGTGGAAACAACACCCCCCCAGGGATAACCAGGAAAACTGACACTCCAGAACAAACACCACATGCCCACTGTCTATCCCATCACCAGCACTCTCAGGCACAGGGTGGGATTGTTGGGGTGTCTGTGCAGGGCCAGGAGTGGGACCGGATGGTCCTTGGGGGTCCCTTTCAGCTCTGGATATTCTGTAATGCTGTAGTAAAGAGGAACGAGGGCTGATCTTCACAGACAAAGACAATCCCTGCCTGCCGGAGCAGCAGCACACCAGAGGGGCAAGAACACCTGCAAGGGCAGGTGCCCAGAACACACGTGTGTGCCAACCACCTCAGGTGTCCCCAAGGCCAGAAATCCTAAGGGAACCAGGAGAAATGGGAAGAGAGAGTCCAACCAGCTCCATACAGGGTAGGAAAGGAGGAGCTGAGATTTCTGACTACCCTCATGTGTCTACACAGATTCAGGTGAAGACGTCTCTCTACCACCAAGGCTGCCAGCGCTGCAGACAGTGCCACCTCCCACCTTCAGCCACACACTGTGGCCGATCTCACCCCCAAACCTTCGCTCAGGGACTCTCAGCAATGTTTTCCAGAAGGCACCACACGACAGCTCCACTGCACTTTCTCCAGTGCAGCTGGAACCGTCAAAGGTGTTCTTTTACAAGTTCTGCATTACTCTTCTCTGCCCATGTTTTATTTCTCAGCATCCAGGCAGGAGTTATAGGCTCAACAAGAGGCTTGTGAATCTCAGCTGCCCTCGGCAATGCCTGCTGTGGCTGTGGTGACAGGTCACAGCTGGAGGGACACCAGAACCAGCTCCCCCCGAGCCCGTGGACAGCACGGGGACCACTCTGGGGAGCTGGCAGGGGCATGGTCACTGTGTCCTACACCTCCACGTGCCGCACTGAGCGTTTTACAGTCACAAAGCGTTACCTTGCAGAGCAACCCACAGCACATCAGGGAGGTTACCGTGGTGAGGGATGGGACACACACTGAAACTCAGTGACCACGGTGACATTCCACATCCCTTAAGGAAACCATTTTGAAAGCTGGAAAACAAATTTCTCTAACGAATTATCTCCACCAGCTTACGAAGCATAACAATGTGTCTTTGGAGGCTTAGGGGAGACACACGAAGCCTGACGGTGCTCAAGTACCCCCAAATGACCAGAGAGAAAATTTCTACTTCAATAATCCTAAAGGTCAGAAGCATTATTAACCGTGACAGATGCCCTCACTATTCAACACTAGAGGACATGGCTAAATTTATTCTAACTCCATTTTCTCTTGCTACGTAAAAAGCAGCTAATGTACAATTTGATTTTTTTTCCCCTGAAAGCCAGAAATAACAATTTTTTTTCCCCTCCATATTTTCAAGCTGGCACGTAATGATTTATTTAGCAGTCAATTATCTCAGCACCAGGTGTAGTAAACAGGTTTCCTTCGGGTAAGGAGGAGGAAACAAGACGGAAAAAACTGGGGGAAAAAGGCAGAAGGTGGTAAAGACTGTGCTGGTGTGACAAAGGGCCTAAGGAAACTATAAATACAGGCAAGTCAAATATACAGGGGGATGTTAATGAACCCTGTGGATCCTGTATCCACAATCAATCCATTGCTATTAAACGCATTCTTACCTACAAGTTTATTAAGCCACATATCCCTCTTGACAACGCAGCATGGGAAAAGCAGCTGGGATTCTACTCCACAGCTGGGATAGTCCTGTTTTTCCCTGTTTGCTCAACATCTGCTTTCCTCCTCAGCTCACTCAAACAGGGCGGGGGGGCTGCTGTGCTAATGCAACTGATCCCAACTGTGCTTCCTGCTTTGCTCCTTAGGAATCCAGGGAAAACAACACAACAGCAGCTTGGCAGAAGGAAGGAGGGATTCCATAGCCAGCCCCTTCTGTCCCGCTGCCATTCCTCAACCTGCCTGTGCTGTCTCAATTGCAAAGTGGGGCAAAAACCAACAGGGCAACCACATTAAAAAGGGGAAGGAGGAAAAGAAAGAAAAAACCCCAAACCAAAACCGCAGTGGATTATTCTGTGGGGTGGGGCTGCTTGTATTTTCCTTTGTTTTCCTTTGGAGCCCCCAAGTTATAAGGTCTGGGTTCCGACTGCAAAGATCCAGGCCATATGGAAGGAAATGGAGGAAGAGCTGGATTTGAGCCCTAAAAAACATACATATAGTCTTAACTTCCAGCTGTTTAATCCTTCTTCTGAACAATGCTACCATCTGCTCCAACCCTCTCCCTTTCCAAAGGACGATGATGTCACTGTGACACAACACTGCAGCTCTGATGAAATTCATTTATGCACATTGGTGATTTACACTATCAGAGCCACTCAAAAAAAACAAACCCCAAACCCAACGCAAAAAAGTCCCCAAAATACTAAACATTCTTTAATTGCCAGAATAACGACACTGATGATATTACAGATCTTTGCCACCATCAGCCAGGTCTGAATTCAGCATCCCCACACAGCCCTGAGCACCTTGGGAATGCAAAATATGCTGCTTTAGCTGCCTCAGAATGGATGGTTTCTGCTCCTGCCTTCAGAAGATATACCACCAAATAAAAAGAATGTTGCTCTATTTTTCAACCAAGTCCAGTGAAACTCCAATACCCATAAATCCAGCGAGCAGCCTCCTGCCTCTCCCTTCAGTTCGGAGCTCAGCTCAAAGACATGGCAAATACCTTGCTAATTTAACACACTGAGAGCAGCAAATCAACTCAGCACTTAAAGAACAGTCTGTTATACAGGAAATAATTTGTTTTTACACATATGTGACAAGACCAGACCTCGCTGTGCACCACAGCTTAATGCCTGTGTGAGGATTCAAAGTGGCATCTGGGCAATAGAAACCAAAGAAAACACAGAGAGGAGCGTGGCAAAAAGGAAGGGAATTATCAAAATGGATTCACATGCATCTGGAATTATTTTAATACAAAATGCCTAGCAAATCTCTCCATGCTGCTGACAAATCGCCAGCTGAGGTAAATCCCAGATAATGAAACATTGTAAGGAAGGCTCTATTTAATAATTTAGCCCCTGTCAAGGAGTTTCTATTGATTCTTGTTTTCAGCACTGGGAGAGAACGTTATCTGCAGCCTTACGGCTCAATGACAGCATCAGTGAATTTAATCACTGAGCAGCTCCTGCCAAGCAATCCTTAAACTGTCACCTCTGATTCCTCATCACTCCCCACCACCTCCTCCAAAGCCCCTGGACCCACACTTCCCCACTAATCTCCCGCCCCACGCGTGCCCCACTGTAATCACAGCAGCCTTTCAATCTGCCTCACATTAGACATAAAAGCCAATCTCATTTGCAGGCTAAATTTTTGATTTTAAATAATTCAGTGCTCCTTCAAACGTCTCATTCGTCTGGCTCTGATTAGCGAGTCTGTTCCAGCCCTCGACAGCAAAATGAGCTGTGCTGAGGCAGGACTGAGCAGCCCTGGGACAGCACTTCCACAGTCCTGGAATCGTGGAATGGCTGGGCTTGGAAAGGACCTTAAAGACATCCAGTTCCAGCCTCTTGCCACGGGCAGGGACACCTTTCACCAGACCAGGCTGCTCCAAGCCCCGTCCAACCCGGCCTTGGAAAGGTTTAGCAAAGATTTAGAGGGGAAAGAAAATCTTTCTGCCTTTTCCTGACTGCAGAATGAGACACGAGTCTGGAGAAGCAAAAATCTATATTAATCAGCATTTTTTCCACACCAAAAAGGAAAGGTCATGCTGCCTCGTAACTGGCCAGGAAAAATTTGCCACAAATTAATTCAGCTGCAGTTCAGGAACAGAACATCAATTCATCAGCAAACAGAATGAGGCTTTTAAATACATAAATGCTTGTGGCTACAGAAACCTCACCCAGATATTTGCATTCAAAAACAGCACAGAGAATAACAGATGTAAATTTAACATGTTTGCTGAAATGCAAGGCCATATGCAGGGGGAATGCAAAGGACAGGAAGCATATACTGCATAATTTAGAAAAACAAATTCCTTCTGATTTCTCTTTTCCTCCTCTATTCCAGGTGAGATGCAACACTTTCCATTTTATAATCCTTTGGATCAGAGTAAAACGATCCCAGAGGCCCACCCAGACAAGGTCATCATACCCAGATTTTCTATTACAGGGCACTAGCGGCATTTCACAACTGTCTTTTTATGCACTTCTGCCTTTCCATCCAGACTATAAATTGTTACAAGGCCCTGGGGCAATCCAGCTGTGTACTCCATTCAAATCAGGCTTCAAGGAGAAAGCTCCACAGTCAAGACGCTTCAATCAAATAAACACACGGGCACAAAGGGCAACAGCATCACAATTAATAATGTTTGCTTTTGTACAGCAAATTCAGCGTTTTTCTGGCTCAAAGTTCCTCTCCGGTGCTCAGATTCAAAGTGTGGCCATTAGCATTTTAAATGTGACAGCAAATTGAGGCAGGCTGTAAGAAGGCAGAAGCTTGAGCTGAAATGCATCTGCTGGGCGGGCTCTGGGTCTCTCTGGAAAATGGGGAAACCTTAAGAAGGCAGTGTGGACTTCTTCAGCCAGGCTGGAGATTCATCCCAAGAGAGGTTTAAAGGTCAGGCGAGAGGGCAGCCTGGCAGGGTCTGTGGTGTTGGCAGAGATGAGCTCATGCCATGCTCTGGGATGCCCTGCTGCTCCCAGCAGCTCCAGTTCCTCTGGCTCTCAGTCATCGCCTGGGACTTTGGTGGGCTTGTTTCCTTCACTTCTCCCTTCGCCTCTACTTGTTATCCCCGGGAACATGCACATAAACTTCCTGGATTATATCTCCCTTTTCTATTCCCTTTTGGATGTGTCTTTTCTCCCTTTCAGCTCAGAAGTGAAGCTGGAATTGCCTTGGTTTCAGTAAATCAATCAGACTCATCTGTGTGACGTTCCCCGATTAGCCACATTTTCAAACCTCCCACCCCTCCTTGGGATGGAAGTTTAGGCTCAGGGAAGTTCCACACTGTGCTTTGTTTCCTTCTCCCAAAACACTGATATTCAGCCCTCTTATTTTACTACTGATCTCTGCGTAGAGATAAACCCATTTCCACCAGCCCTGGCTCTGTACCACTTTTGATATTTAAATTGAGACATGTAATCAAAGCTGGAGACACAGGGGTTTAGATGCACTACATAATTAATATATTCGTATCTGAAATGTAATTACTGCTGTTGCATCATATATTTAAGGCAGCAGCTGGCTAACTAAGGTGAGGAGAATAGTTTTATTGGAATATTATCACTAACACACCCTCAGAAAGACAGTGTTTGGCCTGGGACACACGGTAGGTCACAACAGTCCGTTCACAGGTTTCCATACCAATTTAACTACATCCTTGAGAATTCCTCAAACACCCCCTCCTGCCCCTCTGGTGGGGCCACTGAGCACGAATGGCAAGTTATCCAAGCTGCTCTTCCCTCCATAACCCAGGATTCCAGCCTGCCTCATTCCCTGCCTCCTGCTTCCCAGCCTGCAGGACGGAGTTTCCTTCCAGGTCAGCGGGGGCTGAAGCAAGAGAGCACCAGAACCACCTCAGTGCCCACTGTGCACACACGTGAACTGAACTGCTGCATATTAATGGGATTTTTCCTCACACAAGTCAGTCAGCTCAGTTTTAATTGTGTATTTTCATCATCTGGAAGTAACCACAATCAACATTTTAATTAAGATAAAGAGAACGGGTGGAATTTTAGGACTTGTTAACCATTAACAAAGAGATGAAGGGAAGCTTCATTGTTTATGATGCACTGATTGTGATGCAAAGAATCTGCCAGGGCTTAAACTACAAAAGAAAACAATTAAATACTACTATTTAATAAAAAACCCTATAGCTACAAAGTGATATCCTCAGTCTGAAGAGAACAAAAATCTGTTTCTTCAAACAGCCTGATCCAAAAAGAAACGCAGTGAAAATTTCCAGTTTCAAAACATGGCATTCCACAATTAAAAAAAGAAAAAAGCCAGGATTGTTTTCTTCTGGGGGGCGATGGGGTGGGGGGTGGAACAAGGCAGCACAGAGCCCCGGTGTGTGAGTGATAAACACGAGTGGCCGAGCAGATCCTCCGCTATTTCCTCCCGAAATTCCAGATCCATTTCTTCTGCCAGAAACTCGGGAGATCAAAGCGATTTTGGCCAGGTTTGATTTATTCTTCGCAGAGCCTCGCCTGCAATTCCGGGCCCACAATAACAGGGTAAATAACCGGAGCCAGGCTCTCTGCTGAAGGCAGTGAGTGCAGACAGCACCAATTCTGGCAGGATCAGCACCGGGGGGGGAGTGCAGCAGACCTGAGCCCAGGGAGCTCCGGCAGGACGGGCACAGTCCCCAGTGTGGCTCTGCACACAAGGCAGCCCCGCTCGCCCCCTCCCCACCGCCAACTACAGCAGCGCTCCGTCCCCCTCCTCTGCTGCCTGCGCTCTGAGCAAGGCATTGGTAGCACCAAAGAGTGTTTCAGAAATACTCCATGGAGCCTGCAGACCTGTGAGACGTTTGACTCGTGCCAAATTACAAGGAACAAAAGCCATGCTCCCAGAACTTCCTGAGGAGCAGATCTGCACCTCTGACAGCAGCGGGTCTGCATGGGAACAATGCACTGTGCAACCAGCTCTGGGTCTAGTGCAGAGGGAAGGGAAAAGCAGCAGAGTGACGGCCAGGAGACAACTCTGGATGTAAACCACCTCAACGTTTTCTCACAGAAAAAAACCCAAAACAATCGCAGAAACTTATGTTTTTTTAATGCACCGAAGCAGTAACTGCTTTCATTTTATTGACTCGCCCGTGTAATTTAAATCCCGAGCTGTAAGATTGTTCTGGAACAAAAAAAAATCTACAGCAAGCAAACCCTGAACCACATGTTAACGATGCCATTGCTACTGCTCTGTGAAACGTTTTCCTCATTCTTATAGTTGCTCAACAGTCAATGTCAAGGAAGTATTAAAGGCACATTCCTGTGCCCTTTTACAAGCTTTATCCATGTGTTCCAGCTTTCCTGTTGCATTTGGCTGGTTCTTATTTTTGAAAACAGTATTTTTAAAGTAACTGGCATTGTAAGCTGGATAACACAGGCTTAAATGAGGGAAAGAAGTGCTCCCCAAGGCAAAAACAAGGTTAGGAAAGTTGCTCTCAAGCTAATCATGGCCTTGCATAACCCACATTTCCAGGAGACCACTTGAACCCAAACCCCTCCTTGAGCTGCCCCTTGGAGGAGGGAGAGCCCAGACCTGAGAGCAAACCCTGAGCAGTGACAGAGAAGGAACTGATAACCAACAAAAGCATGTAGGGCAGCAAAGCAAGCACAGACTGAAGCACTGCTGCACCACAGTTTGCTCCTAATCAAAGTCCTAAAGAATAATCTGGTCTTGAATCCTGCCAGAGGATAGTATTAATCCAGAGAAAATGAATTAGCACTAAAGAGAGATTAATAAAATGTTCTGGGACACAGACAGCACAAACTCCAATCAGCAGGGAAAAAAAATAATCTAGTAACTTCTTGGTTGCTTTTGTGTTGTTTTGTTTTTTTAATAGAAACAACTATCTCATACTCCTCTGACAGGCTATGGCAATTTCACTTTTCAAATGTATCAATAATTCAGGATGGTGAAGTGAAGCAAACAAAGAAAAGGCATTTATGGCACATTACACCTTTGCACATGACCTGCCACCCCATCACTTCCCCTAAGGAGAAGAAAAAGAAGCTGTACTGCCAGCAGTCCACATTCATGAGCATTTCAGTATCTGAAGGCAAAAATAAAGCAGCAGATTTCCAAAGAGCTCCTCAGTGTTCTGCAGAATTCCAAACAAAACCCAAACCATCACAACCAACACACCAGCCTGAGACCTGCCGAAACATTACTCTGTGTTCCTCCATCCCAACAGAATCGCTGTCCTGAGGGAACACCTGGGGCACTGGAGAAGAACAGGTAGCCCCCCGTGACCCAGGTGCACAGAAGGGCATCTTCTTGTTGAACTGAGGCTCAGCAAAGCCCTCTGCTCAGGGCAGGACAGCACGACCCTCCCTTGCAGAGAAAACCAATGCTCCCTTCAAGCCCCACACATCCCTTTTGCTCTGGAGAACACATCTGCTCCACTGCCATGTCATGTTTATTTAAGCAACCTGTCTCTGTAGACAGCTGGGAAAAAATGATCCTTGTCTAAGCAAGACAGGATTCACAGGAATCGCTCTCCATTCTCATCTTTCAATTCCTTCCCACCAGTTCCTGCTGTTTCCCTTCAACACAAAGGGGTCACCTAACCAGGTTGCTGCCTACAGGACAGGTTGGAAATCCACGCTTTTTCCAAGTGCTTTCCCAGCTGCAGGGACAGGCTGTACACTTCTCAACTCCCAAGGCAGAGCAGTTCTCTCCGTGCTGGTGTTCCCAGGAAACATTTGGGACTATCAGCATGTTACTGGGAATGATTTTGAAAGGCCTTATCAATCTTGCAGTGAAACCTGAGTTGTGGAAGTTCTGAAGCAATGGCAGAGCAGAAAGGACACGACAATTAAAGTGCTCCTTTTTGCTGACAGTTTCCCTAAGACACAACACATCAATCACGTTTTACTCCTCAATTCCACAAAGGTACTTACATGAATCCCTGAAAGCTTGAAGGAATCCGGGACAACACAAATGGTGAAGACAAGAGAGGATAAATGTTACCCATGACAGTTTCCAACACAGTTAAGGCGGATTGATCAAATCATGACCAATCTTAAGGCACTCTTTGTTTCCCTGACTCAGGAGACAGACCTGGAAGGCTGGTTATGCTCCTCCAGCTGCCTCCAGTGCTTGGGAACCACATCTGCTGCTCTTCCTGCCCTATCCTGTAATACAGCTCAAGGGAATGACCAGTCTTTGCTCCACAAGCAGCAACACACAGCAGGCAGAACTCAGGATGGCAACAGAGGCAGATTAAAGAGAAATTAGCAGTAAGTGAAGCTTCCTCACGAGGATTTTATGGCTGCTGGTGAAGTGCAGTTGTTCTTCACAAAAGGAGAAGAGCTACTCCTCTGATATAATTCTTAACAGAACTGATTCATCTTAATGTCAAGAGAAGCTTGTGATGGAAGGATAAACTAATGCATCAAAGCACACCACTCCACCTGCCAGAATTGCTGGGACTGCAAAGAACATGCAAAGAAAAACAATGACTGGTTTCTCCAGGACACAGGGTTGAGACACTGAAATACAACTGCTCTGAAATGGGATCAATCTGCTTCTGGAGTCGTGTGAGCATCAGATTATCAGAAATCTGGAACACTAAACCTGAAGAAACCGCCCAGCTTCACAGAACCAAGTTCTAGTTCCTTAATAAAATATATCAATTACTATTTATTACTGGGAAAAGCATGTTAAAGCTCAGTTCTCCTCAAGAATGGCACGCTAGTCTCATCCCCACCTTGACCCTGAGGACCTGTTACCTGCAGGACAGCACACAAATGGACCAGACAGCATTTGCAGTGGCATTTTTAACTCTCCTCTTTTTCTTTTCAAATGCATGCTTACGTTCTTTGGTTCTAAACCACCACCCTCAGTTCCTGTACCTGAACTGCACCCAGAACCACAGAAGTGCAGGGTCACACTCAAAGCCTCAGCCAAAAACCTTTATTTTCTGACAACCAGCACGATGATGTAGTTAATTAGCAGGCGACATTTCAAAGCTGTTGACTTTAACTTCCCTGCTTCACTTGACATATTTAGCTGAAGGCTAAACAAGGCTGTTTTCCTGTTGGTATCTCACACTAGAAGAGAAATCAAGTGTCCTTTCCACTCTACATCTTTCCTTTCCCCCAGTAGCAAAATCAAGAGTCACACACACACTGGAGATTCATTTTTGCTCCTTCTCTCAGCATCAAGGTTTTTGGTTTTGTCATTTTTACGAGTTCCTTTTATGCATTATGTCAGTAAGGGAAAAAATCTAACAGAGAAATTAAAGAACTCTGAGCTGGGAAAAGTAAACAAAAAACAGGGACACTACTTCCATGTCAAAAATTATTCAAAATTGCCAGCAAACCTCATTCCAAGTCCTTTACATGCTGAAAACACGAGTAATGAGGAACCAATCGAAAACCATTTAAAGGTACTGAAACACTGCAATACACTTCCCTTACAGTTCTGCAAACAGCTTCAGCTTGTGGGCAAGTCCAACACTGACAAGAGAAGCTCCAGCTTTTGCTGGGAATATCCTGAGCAATTGCTGCAGCTCAGCAGGAGCTCGTTGCCCAGAAGGGCAACTGTGCCCTTGCAATGCCAGCCAGCCCAGGAGCAGCTGCTGGAGTGCAGGAGAGCTGCAGCTGTGGCTGGGCCCACTGGGGGAACCCCGAACTACAAACCCAACACTCCTCACACCAACAAAGGGGAGGCAAGAGAGAACAAACCCATCACTACCAGGGACATCAACACTGGGGAAGGTTCTCCTTCACTGTGGGCCCACTGAACCAACTTGGAAAAGCTTGGAAGAAAGGAAGATATATTCTGATTGTGGGTGATGTATGTCTGCAGACAATGCACTGATATAAAGGACAGTTTACTGTATATTTAGAACTTGAATAAAGCCACAACAAACAGCACAGTGAGGAGCAGTAGCAGTTCCCTGGCCCAAATCTCCTGCTTCCAAAGCACTGCCAGGTCCAAACCCAGCCTGGTGCCCTGGGTGTGCACAGCAGCAGCCCTGGGGGAGCTGCAGGTGGTTCTGGGGGCAGCTACAGTGGGGGAAGGGAACATACTGAGCCACTGACGTGTGCAAATTCACACACACGGGGGCAAAACATAACCCTCACTTGTTCCCAGGCCCCTGATATTTCAGTGTTAAAGGGCTAAGGTGTTCTTAAGTGGTTTTTTCTGTTTTTCCAAATCCAACTGGTCACCTTGGTCTGGTGTCCCTGTGCACCCTCAGCTGTCAGTGAGATGAAGGGGCTGCCACAGCCAGCCCAGTGTTCCCAGTCACACAGCCGGGCCACAGGAAGCCGCAGGTAAAGGCACAGCCAAACAACTTCCCAGGAAGAGCTTAACTTCCCGAGCCACAATTTTCCCAAAACACTCAACTCAAAGTTAGTATTTCTGTTAAGGTAAAATGACAGAGCCCAGGCTCTGAACTGCACAGGAGTCAACTGAGCCTGTACCAAAGACAGATCACTGTCTGACCAGCAAAACAGCTCCTGTCTCACCAGGGGCAGAGTCACTCAGGAAGAGACGCAGGCTGAGAACGTCCCCACCTCGCTGGCTACTGGGGCAGGGAAAAGGAGATGTGAAAGTGTTCCTTACCAGTTTGAAGTCTTGAATGCTGCAGATGAAATATGGTGTGTTCGGCCGGCGACTTTCGATATAAACGCAATCTTTAAAAAAAACAAGATTTTAAAAATAATGGGAATTAACTTCTGTACCTCCAAGAAAGAACATAAAAACAGGATAAATTAAAATACAGCTCAAGCTTTGAAAGAACCACCATTTCATTTGCATAACATGTAATTTATTCCGAGTGTGATCTAAAAATAGGAACTATTTATGATGATAAATAAGGGAATTAACTGCATAAAAATTAACTTCGATTTAAATAGACATTTTGCTGGAAAAATAAAAAGAGAGTCATTTAAAGACCACTCTGAATTGAGTTAATAACAACGACCAGGTCACAGCCTATGAACCAGATCAAAATACGAGAGGGAACTAATCAGATCTTTTGTGGTCAGGTTGCCATTAAGAACTGAGCACTAACATATTTTCTCTTCTAATTGTGAAGAAAACCAAGGCAACCAATCGCAGATGAAGCACAGCAAAGTGAATTAGATTTAGCTCGGGGAAGGCCTGGGCTTTCTCCAGTTACATCTGACACGACACAAACACAGTAATTATTTGTGTTTGCTTCTGACAGCCGGACTCGACAGGGCTGCTGTAACACAAGGGCTCTTGTAGGAAACCCAGTGCTGGCAGTCAGTACAACAAAAGCAGTGCCCTCGGAATACAATTACTGCAGGGGTGGGAGAAGGGGGGCTGATTCAGGAAAACGACCTCAGAAATGAGAAAACTCACACCCAGCTTGCTAACCAGCAAAGCTGCTCCTCCCAAAGCCAAACAAACACCTAAGGACAGCCACTGGGTCTCTTTGACAGACATTTAAATAATGATACTCAAACTACAGAAGACACAAAAACCAGCCCTATCCTATGAAGGGGAGTCCGTGAACTCTTGTGTATTTCTACAGAAAAACTCGTAAATCTCAGAGCTTTGTAAGACACTGCAAACCACATGGATACGGTTTGATTCAACCCAGTTTCTTTGGAAGCTGGGGCAACTTCACCACATCAGAGCGCTCCTGCACCCTCGTGTTACCCCACACTGCCTTGGCTGATCATTCCACCCAGAGAAGCCTCCCCTCCCTCCCTCCCACTGCTCCCTATCCCACATGAATCATCCATTTCCATCATGTTCCACCACTCATTTGCTGCAAGTTTTTCAGGATCCACCGGGGAACGTGCACGAAAAGCGACGAGATTTCAGAACACACCACCACTTCCAAGATTTATATTTTTTTTCCTTAACATCCCAATTTTGCAAGGCTCATTTCCAGAGTGTTATCACACAGCAGGCAGAACAAACAGCTGAGCATCCCTGTGAAATGGCTGGCACAAAAAGGAAGGGAATGTGGCACCTACTATGGATAAAGCAAACAGAGTTGCCTGGCTCTGTATTGCATTTAAGGGAGGCACTGCTGGCTGCCTGCCAGGCCTTAAAACAATGATGACACCCAGTTAAAGATGCTCCCAAAGCAACAGAGGCCACACAGATAAGGAAACAAGTTTATCCAGGTGCAAAGCAATGCCATGAATGACAGGAACTGGGAAAATGCCCAGTAAAAAGGAGAACAGCCACAGATGCATTCCCATTATCCACTCAAAACTCACCAGAAAGAGCAATTCCTTCCATTTACCAGAAATCCAAACAGCTTTGAAGTGGACCCAAGAAAAGAAGGTTTCTAATGCAACAAACCTGTGTGGATAAGATTTATGCCACTGCAAACTGCACAACAGCCCCATCCTCACCCTTAGCACACTGCAATGTCCTATTTCACCCTGCATAGACTTAGACAATTTCACTCAGGTATCATTTAATCTCTTCTACTGAGGGACACTTGTCTTCACATCATCCTGCCTTTACCAGGAACTAAGAGCAAGCAACCAACAGGAGACGTGTGTGCTACAAATCCACACTGCCTTTCTCCCCAGCAAGGTAACGTCAAGGGCCACCTCAGACAAGTCAAACACCTGAGGTGCTGCACCCCACAGTTTACTGGTGACAAACCAGCAAAGACTCCGACAGAAAAGGAAAATAATGAACAAAAGTAAAAGTCAAAGAGCTTTCCATAACCTTTGCCACTGCAATGGCAAAACAGATGAAGAAATCTGAAGTTCCCTGCACGGCCCTTGGATTCTCTGGCTGTCTCCAGCCAGGAGTGTATTTGCTTCCTTTCCTATCTCGTGTAAAACATCCCACTGGAGATGAAGCATTTCTCTGACACATGGTACAGAGTCATTATGCCTTTGGGCTTGTGACAGTCACCAGATGTGCCCTAGTTCTGAAGGGTTACATTAATATTCCCACACTAAAAGCTGCTTTTAAAATTAGAGCTTCAGTATACGGACATGAAGATCTTTGGGAAAAAAACCCAACCACCTCCATTTTCTGAACCTTTAGCAGCTTAAATGCTGTGGGTTTTGTAGGAACCATCTTCACAATTAGAATCCTTTTATGTTTTACCTAATGAATCACCCCTTGCATCATCCAAGAAACAAAGCCTCAGGCTCTCTGCACACCACACTTCCACAGGGAAGATATTCCTTGAAAGCCATTGTGAACGAAGTGTCTACAGTCCCCTCTCATGGATCTCAACAGCCACAAGCTCAAGGAATTCAAAGGGAGGGACACACTCTTTGCACATCTGTATATATATACATATGTGTAAATCCTGAATACAAACTGTGGGACTGGCAAATAACTGAAGGATATTTACATTCCAGAACTAAAGAATATTTACATTCCTCCATTCTGGTGCCTAGAATTAAAAGGCCTGGTGGCCCCAGTGCCCTGGGCCAGCCAAGAGTCCTGCTCAGTCAATCGAGTTCTCCAGAAATACCTGCCAGAGCCAAAACCAGTGGGGAGCCCAAGGCATTACTGGTGTCTCAGGTGCTCAAAGTGAATGTCACGACCCTTCACCACCTCCCAGAACAGTTCAATGGGATTAGGAGGGACACAGCAGCAGCTACACATCATTAATAACCAAGTGGTACCTTTCAGAGGATCAAAATCAATATTTGCATCACTCAGTGACTTGTCAGTGTTGAAATCTGAGCTCGCCCCTATTCCAAACACAGGGAATTTGCCAACCCCTCGCAAAGAAAGGTCAGTAATGGAAACAAATCTCCCAGCCCAGCGCTAGGTTTGGCACGCTGGTTCAGTGACACGCGGGGACACAGGGAGGGGGCACTGGGAATGCCAGGCACGTGGGCTGAGCTGGAACAGCGTTCCCACTGACAGGTAGGGAGCTGTGCAGTGGCCTCTCTCCCCCCATATGGCTGACAACAAACAAATTGCCAGTCTGATCTTTTAGTGTCACCTCCTGCTGAGCAGATTTCAAGCAACACTGCTGGCTCCTTGTCAGGGAACGCCGAGCTCGAGCCCTGCTCTGCAATAAATGGTTCAACCAATTTACTGTGTTCATTTGAAACTCACAGGAGTATTCCCGGTGCCTGGACTATAGCTCTGATTTGGCAAATGATTTTATTATAAACCGGTATCATAGTGAATCCATTTTCTTTAAGGGGTTTTGCTGCTGTTTAATGGACTGTCAGTATAATTTAGATTTCATCTATTTAAACTCATTCAAGCCTGGCTCCTGATTGTACAATAAATGGAACATATTTCTATTCAACAAAATTAATGACAGCTAATTGTGCTCTGCAGTTCCCAATTTCATAAAAGCAACTGTTCTGCAGCTCAGGCCCCCAGCTACAGCATTTCCCACACCAATTATTTTCCTGCACTTTTCAAGCATGTCCACAACGCTGCACAGTTCTCCTTGGAAGATGCGTTCAGACATACTTCATTAAGGGTTCTGAGACAAAGCGAAATGTTCTTACAGAAAGTTGTTACCAAAAAATGCCACACTGGAAGCAAAGGCACTGTGGGTGCTCAGCCCCTGCAAGGGGATCCTCCTGTCTTGGAGCTGTTTTCCTTTTTCAATTAAACACATGAAAAGAGAGGAGGGGTGGGAATAAGAATCCAGGCTGCTAAAAAATATTAATTAAATAACCAATTAGCCTACGAGCTCCTCCTTTAGCAACAGATAAGCTTTACTGCACACATGCCATTTAAAACAGTCTTTTAAGGCCACATAAACTTTCACTGGGGGTTCACTACATGAACTCACTTTATTTACACAGCCTTAACCTCCTTTTCCATTAAAAGATCCTTAATGTGCAATTTATAACCCACTTGGGCAATGGCTATGGGTAATTCCTCTGAGGCCTTGAATGCAGGGATTATAATAAACCTTTAAAAACCAACGGAAAAATTGTCACATTCTACGTGGAATCAACTGAACCTCCTCCACGTCTTTGAGTAGTGCCTGAAACTGGCCAAAACACAGACATGGGAGAGGTCAGGGGACGAACACTGAGGATCACTCAAGACACAGACTTTCCTCTCATGCACTACACACTCGTATTTCCCAAGTTTTGGGACACTGGAAGAAGTAAACAGCCAAGAGCTGACCCACGAAGCCATACCTGATATGACAACTGGGATCTTCACCTGGCTTTAAGAAGTTCAGGACTATAATTCCATGCTCTAGCACAGGAACAGGTACAACAAGAGGGCTTGGAAGAGAACATTCTATTCCTAAACTCACCACAACACCACATGGTTGCTGAACTTCTCTCTCGTAGCTACCCTTTTGCTAATTAAAGTGTAACACACTGCAACACCTCATCAAAACACGGGTGGGCTTTATCTGTGCAGCCCTCAAGCACAAAGAGATCACAGCCATTACCATTTCCCATCACTGACCCACCACTTCATCTTCCTGATTCGACGGAGAGCAATCCATTTCACATGCTGCTGGTGCAGCCCTGAACAGAAATATGTGTTCAGAAGAGGGAAATTAAATGTGCCACTTGAGTGAGGATGATTTTCCCAGAACACTATTTCAAACAGTGCAGCCCGTGAGATGCCAACACTGCCACTCCCGTCGAGCCAGCTCAGGTGAGAGTCTCCCTGTGACCTGCCAACCTCATCCTTGCCTGCCTGCAAATAGCCAGCAGCACTGAACAATTATCTTTCTTTCTCCAAATCAATACGTATTTTCTGAAAGGAAGAATATTTCCCTGCTGTTTAGACTTGTAAGTGGCTCTGAGAAGCCTTTCACACAGGACGGATCAGCTGCAGAGCTGCTCTTGCAGCAGGAGTGTATTTGTTTTGTCCCAACACTGATATGCCAACCTCCTTCCCTTCATTTCCGAGCACACTGGTGAGCCCAGGATGGAGAGCTCCCCGTTGGGTCAGCCCTGGGAAGCCACGTGCCCAAGCCCTGGGCAGAGGCACCTCCTTAGTGCTGCTCTTCATGATTTATACACAAAGGCCAAACAAAGCCAGAGGGATCCATTTGCCAGCCCAACCCTGATCTGCACTTAAGGCTCCATCTGTCAGGCCCCAGCAGCTGTGCATGGCCAGAGCAGGGCCTGCCACATCCAGGAGTCGATGGGAACTCACCAAAGGCAGCAGCTTTTCTTATCCAGCCTGGCTTGTGCTGTTGCTACCAACAGAAATCCTGCAGTGAGTAGCTGATGCATTCTGTCATGTAGCCTACGTCATTTTCCGTGCTTAATATTATTCACTTACTCACTTTAAAACCCACACTTCTCAAAACATTCTCAAAAGCTGAGAATCGAAACTAATTACAGGCCCTGTGATATCCCAGGGTACAGAACAGAACCAGCCCAGGTTTCAGCTGAGACTGAAACAGGCTGTTCCTGCAGGCTGTTCTCTCCAGACTTCAATCAGCCTCAAAGAACAGCCTTCTGTGATGTTTTCATGCATTTTGTTAACCCTCCTGACATGTTTTAAGGCTCACCTACTGATCCAGGCCTCTTCTCTCATTTTCTTCCCTTTCCTTTAATTACTCAAGGAGGAACGGGTAAAGAATTCATCTGGTTTCCATTGAAACAAAGGACAATATTTTCTAAAAAGAGAGTGTTAGCAGTTTTCCTCACCACTATTCGCATACGCAGAAAGGTTGGGAACAGTGGTGGAAGTGTGAAAAAGAAGGGAGCTTTCCTAACCACAGTGAGCAGCACAGCTCCCGAGGTTATTCCTGCGTGGAGCAGCTGACAGTCTGCCACTGAACTGCTGCAAAGATCCACTGTCAGTGGTAACAGACTTTGGGAGGAAAAGGAAAATACAGACCCTGCATCATGCTGGAACACACTCTCGCTCCAGCTACGGAGCTTCCGAGGGAGAGGAGACCACACGTGCAAAAACACACATCTCCATGACAAACACGGTCAACCCACACAACGTGCACAAAAAACAAGAGTCTGGCCAAAGGCCTCCCAAAATTAAAATGTACAGCTGAAAAAAAATCATTTCCTTCCATTTCTTCCTTCTGCCAAAGCACCAAATTCAAATTCAAACTTCTCAGAAAATAATTAACTTTTCTCCTTCCAACTTTAGCAGGCTAAAACACACTTGTCAGAACTTCAGGGTTTATAGAAAAAATTCCTGTTCCTATTATATGTATTTTTATGTTGCATTCTGGCATGGCCCCCTCCTGCAGCTGATAAAGCTGTCAGAATTCAGAGAAGCATCTAGAAGAATGACAAACACATGGGTCAATGGCAAACACGAGGCAGAGCATGAGCCAGATTCCTGCATTTCAGTTTCTCCACCATTCAACCCGGACCCTAATACACTAATGATTAACAAATAAACAGAGGGAGGAAGAACTTTGGTTGGGTTCTTGTTTTTATATTTTTATAAAGTTCATGGATTAAAACAACCATTTCAGCAATTTCCTCAGTTACAACAATCCAAAACATCAACACAGTTTTAATCAAGGGAACATTAACAATTAATCACACCAGCAAAAACTGAAGATTAAAATTTATAAGCCCTAATAACTTGCTTGATAACCAACTTGACAGTGGGTTTTAAGACAGCCAGAAGGAACCTCAGGCAGATGCAATTCTGGTTCCACCGAGACTGGACTGCTCCGGGTCCAGCCCTGCAGGTTCACACCCAACACGACGCCCCATCTTCTGCTGTCTCCTCCCTGGGACAGAGCAGCGACCCACGACCTGCAGGACTCACATCTCAGCCCTGCAGGCAAACCCTGCACAGCTCCTCAAGTGCTACCTTGGAAAAATGGCCACGTTCTCTAAACCAGAGAGAGCACAGCCCAGGGAAAAGTAAGATCTCACTTTGCTACAGCTGGTGACAACTGAGCAGCAACATTCACAACAGGGCATTTGACCTGCAAAGTCAGTCTCTCCTTCTCCAGTTCCCGTGCAGAGAACAGCTCAGGGGCAGAAATCCAGCACAGCTCTCAAGTGGCATCGACCTATAAATCCAGAGAAGTTGGTACTCAACTCAAGTTACTTTCCAGCAGCAGTATCTCTCCTCCATCCTAGTGACAGGCATTTCCCATGCCTCAGAAATAAAAAGGCAACTAAACCTAAAGGTCCAATACCTGTCCCAAGCAGCCACTGATGCCTAAAACATCTCAAGTGGCAGAGGGGCTCACTCCTACTTTTCAGATAGTAGGCCACATGTTGCAGGATGCATATGAAGGGTGGCAGGTGTCCCTGCCCATGGCAGGGGGTTGCAACGAGATGATCTTTAAGGTCCCTTCCAACCCCACCCATTCTGTGATTCTATTTGAAGACAAAGCTAGTTCTGCCTCTTTCCCTGCCCTTTCCTTATGTAACCCCCTGCACCTCTTCTTCCAGCTTCACACAGATCCTAAACCCCAACGACGATGCTCTCACATCAGCTACTCCAAAGCAATGTGCTGGAAAACCAAGAAGTCCTGCAGGGAGAGCAGGGCATGAGATCATTTTACCTTGTGTTACCTCCTGTTGATTCCTCTTGCTGAGGTGCTGTTTATGTAGCTACTGATGTCACTGTAGAAACAGATCCTCATAAACCCTTTTAATTCCTGCAGATCCTTTTAAATGTTCCTACGTAGGTGAAGCAAACAATATTGTCCTCATCTCAGGTGACACAGTCCCGTTTTCCTGAAGCTCCAAATCAACTGAGGCTTTCACCCAACAAAGTTTTTCCAGCCCAGCACTCCAGGTGCCATGACCACAACACTGCAGCAGTCTGCTCAGTAACAACAGGCTCCTCAGCTTTAAACCCTGTGGCTTTAATATCATAATACTAATAATATCCCTTCCTGAGGGGTTCAGCAAGCTGAGGGTGAGAGGGCACAGGGACACGGACCTTCCTCCAAGTGACAAAGAGCTCAAAGAACAAGACCATCATCACCCACAGAACCAGCTACCATTTTGATGCACATATTTCTACTCTGTACTTTTTCTGGCATCTTGATCCATTTACTTCATAAGACCAATTTATTGGGATACTGAAAAGAAAATATCCGTGTTCAATGACAGGCTGAAGATACACAAGAAAAATACCTCCATCTGTCAGGCTCTTGTAAGACTTTAAGCTTGTTGTTGCCTCCAGAACAGGGAGGGGAAAGAAGGTTCCCTGGAGCAGTATCAGCACCACCTTTTTTAGCTTTCATTATACTGGAAATGTCAGAAATTCAAAGTTATGACAGTGCTGGTTTTCTCTCACTTAGCTCCACGTGGTTCTCTTAAGCAGGTACCAAAAGCAGGAGCTGTGCAAAAGCCACTGTCGCTCAGCAGTGTTTGCTCCTTGGGAAAAGGCTCCAAAAGCACCTTCCCCACAGTGCCTGGGAAACCAGCCCTCCCAAACCTCCCAAACCCTGCAGCACTCTGGCAAAAGCCAGGGGGATAGAGGGCAAGCAGTCTGCACTGGAGAGGGAAGGGAAAAAAATCAGCATTAAATAACCCAAGTGGAGGGAAAAAAAACCCAAACCACAACAATGTCAGCCTTGATGCAAACATATTAATTACCCTGTGCTGAGGAAGCCTAAAGCAAACGTGAATACACACTGTGCAGCCAACATTACTGTCACTTTGACAAAGGCGAGGGGAGAACTAGGGGGGGAAATCAGGAAAACCTCCCAGATTATACTTGGAAGGAAATGGGAGGGAGGTTGTGGAAGCAGAGAGGACAGATGGGGAACTGGGCCAACAAGCTTTTAGGATAGGCCTGTGTGATTTCCCACAAAGTAGAGAAGATTAATTGCATAGTGTTGTCTAAGCCCCACTCAATTCTTTTTAATACATTGTTTAAAGCTATGCATGAATTCATTACATCTATGCAAATTAATAAGAGCAGTATTTATACAGTAACAATATAGTGCAACCTTTCACTTGAAAAAATTCCAATTATCCTGATTATGTATTTATTTACAGTTTATTTGCTATTACTCCAATACGACTGCTGAGCTCAGCACAGAAAAAAAGCTGCATTAAGTGCTGGGTTAAGCACTCTACAGCAACAGGGTAAACACAGAATGAGATTTGAACCAAGGACTTCACTGGAGGAAAACGCAGACCTTTAACTGTCATCCCTATCAGACAAGAGTATTTAAGAGAAAGAATCAAACAACTGGAAAGGATTTCCTTTCCTTAAAGCCTAGAGGATGTAAGCTGAAGACAGCTATCCCTTCTGCACACACCTTTAATTTTCATCTTCCTAATCCTTGCTGTGTCTCATTAATTTAAACTCTCTAATCCCTCTTAAAATTTATGTAATTTGCACCCTTAGCTGCAAATACATCTTCCTATGTGTAAAAAGCTGTAAGAGTTCCTTCTGTAATACATGCTAAAATTGTTTTGGGATAAATTAAGCACAGGAATGTGTATTCAAGATTTCATCCTGTTGAGAAATTATCTTTTAAATCAAATTTTAAAATCAGTTTATTCAGTTAAGGTTCCAGCCAGGCTCATGTCCCTCCAGAACTGAGCTAATGTGTGTTCTCACCACTCTCAGCAGTTTTTAAGACAAGTTCCACAAAAGCACAAAGAACAAACTGAACAGAAAAGTTTCAGTGCTGGGGCACATCTCCTATGCTAATTATTACTAATAAAATGTAAAGTTTAATAAGCAGATTCTTAAGTTACAGAACAGTTAAAAATATCCCAATTATCACGAGGACTATGGCCTTCCCTGTCCTTCCACTGAATAACCTCCTCCACATCAGCTACAACCACCTCTCCATCCTACTACAGCTTCAAATTGAGATCACAGACTGGTTTCCCATCTTAATTTGAAGCCAACTCCTTTTGCAATAAAGCCAGCGTATCACATTGTACTGCTGGGCCCACACAACAGCTGTTCTCACCAGATTCGGAATTCTTTTTCATGCTCTGCCACTGAAAATAAGATTGTCACCAAAGCCAGTGCTCCTGCAGGCTCCCCACTGCCACTGCTCAGGCAACAAACATTACTCGGCGACAAGCCCTGAGCGAGGGAAGAGCAGCTCCTTTGACTGGTTTGAAATGATTGATGGGACAGTGGAAATGGAAGTTGAAGCACTTCAAGAGATAAGCTGTTCTGACTAATGACGGTAGAGCTCAGTGAAAAACAGCCTGCACAACTTTCCCAGGGGAGGTGGAGGATGGAATGCAGCACTTCCCACCTGGATCACTCCCACCCACCCCAGCAGCCACCCAAACTGGACACAGCATTCAAAACACGGACACCTGCGCTCACACAAGGAGGTTTTTGTAGCCGAGCTGCACAGCACCTCGTGGACAAAGCAGAGGAGACTTGCCCTCGTGGGTTTCCCTGGTTTTCAGCTTGAATCCCTGTCTGGTTTGCTCCAGCAGTGCCACTGGGCATTCCACAGGACAGTCGTGTGAAACTACCAGGGCCCTTAAGCCAGTGCTTCCAGCAGGGAAGCCAAACACAACTATTGCTCGGGGGGGGGAACAAACAACAGCAATCAACACTTTGAAAATGCTGTGCAGGTGAGCAGGGAAGTTTGTACTCAAAAAACAAGGAACACACAGAGCTGAATAATCTCGTTTTCAAGTACAGTCTGAGGGAAAATGTTAGCTGGCAGCAGCCACAGGTTAGACCTTGAAACCTTACAGGACACCCCCAAAACTTCCTGTGAGCTCAGCAGTAATGAAGAGGCACGTCCAAGACATGCAGGGCACTGCAGGCTCCTGGTTCTGTCCCCAAACCATCCCAGATGCTTCCTGATGCTGACACTGCCTGCTCTGCCCAACAGCTCAGCTGGTAATGAGGGAGTGAAATCAATGGCATAGCAGGAATGAGATCTGGAGTCACCTGTTCTGTATTTCACAGAAGACAGGAGAGGAGCTCTACAAAGCCATCAGAGATTCATAGGAGAGCCTGTCAGCACAGCTGGAAGATCTCTCTCCATCCACCTAGTCAGACCTCGAGCTCAGAGCAGTTCCCATTCTGAAGTGGGAGCGAAGCATTTAGTGCATTACCCAGTTTAATCTCCAAACTCCCAGGGACAGAGATTCCATGGCATACACAGATAATTAACACACTAGAAAGCAAAAAGGGTGGCTCTTTCTCAAAGGGGAGCTCGGTTCACTCCACCAAGGCAGTCACCACGGGATGCAGCCCGCAGCTCTTGCACGCGCGTGCCCACCAGTGCCCCTGGCGAGGCTGCAGCCCACCCCCAGGACGAGGATAACTGCAATGAGCAGGGAGCACGCCGTGCCGGCAGCTCTGCTGCCCCAGGGCCCGCAAAGGGACGCGGCACGGGACTCTCTTACCTCCAGGCCTGTACACCACGTCGTCCTCCGTGATGAAGGACGTGATCTCGCCATTGTCGGTCCTCTCGTAGCGCGATTTCTTCTTGGGCGGTTTCTTTTTGCTCTTCTTGGTGGACTCCTCCGTGGTGGCGCTGTTGTTGTCATTGTCCTCGTCTTCGCTGTGGTCGCTCTCCGCGTAGTTCTTGGCGCCTCCTTCCAGGGTGCAGCTCCGCCGCGGCCGCGAGTTCTCGCTCTCCCTCGCCTTGTCGCGCTTGTCCCGCTCCTTATCCCGGTCTCTGTCCCTGTCCTTCTCTTTGTCTTTGTCTTTCTCTTTGTCTGCTGTCATGATTCGCCACGTGCCTTCTTCTGTCCTCTCACGGCTGGGCCTCCGTGAAAGGTAGACAGTGAGCCTGGGCTTCAGTCTTCTGAATTTCTCACTCAAATCCAGGAAAAATTCAACCACTCCAACAACCCCAGCGTTTCAAAAAGGTTCTTGAAGGGGGAGGGGGAAAGAAAGAGGGGAAAAGCCCATGTTAATATTCAACGTTCTTTCAATTTCTGAAAATAACAATGACAGCCAAAGAAAACCCCACATCCTAAAGCAATTCAGTACGGAAAACACAAACAGTAAAATACACAGCGGCCTTTTGGAGATTTCCTAACAGAAATACCAACGTCAGTGTCTGTAAAATGTTTGAAGCCACCTCCATCCTCAAAAAGATCCTCACAGCACCTTAAAAAAATTCTTCTGTTCACTACAGACAGGTAATAACTCGTGGGATGGGAGGTGCTCCCTGAGAACACACATCCCTTTGTATCTGCAGCTAACAGGAAGCACGCAAGTGGGGAAAACAAGCCTTCCTAAAACATTTGGGAAGGGCCAAGTGCAAGAAAGGAAGAGCCTCCAGCTCTGAGCTGCAAGAAATGAAGGGCCTTAGCAAATGGCTGTCTTGTTTTCCATCTCACCACCACTCACAAGGGATGCCCTACAAAGCTGGGACACAGTAAAGGATGCCATCTGCCACTTCCAGGGCAATCTGTTAGCCAGTCCTGCCCCTACCCTGCCTTTCCAAAAATAGAGCTAACCTGTAAGCCACAGATTACAGGAATTAATTAATTGAAACCAAACCAAACCGCAGTACTTACAAGTGCATGACCAAAATCTGCTTTTCCACATATAAAAATAGGACCGCTCATGAAAGGGGGATATTTCAAAAAGGGGGCACCCAGCACACACAGGTAAATTATCTTTATTCCCTCGTTCACCAATAATGCTGAATTTGCCCACATCCAATTCCTAAGTCTTCAGGAAACTGCTATTTTGTGCAATGAGAACTTAACCCACTGTGTGGAAAGCTACAGCCTGAAAGGCAGGGCCCTAAGAAGATTGATTGTTCATGCATTAAGCTTTTGAAACCACATTAGAGAAGGAAAAAGACTATTTTCATCTCTAAGAAGTCAGCTGAGGAGTCAGTGATCCCCTGTACTTGAAATTCCTTGGGTCTTACATGAATCTCAGACCACAATATTCTTGTCCCTGTCGACTACCACTTCCAGCAATGGAAAGAGCAAAAGAGAGAGACAAATTGCTTTTGCTGAGATGCAATTCAGGCTGTGCCTGGAGTCTCTCAGGCATTTCCTGAATGAACAGCTCAGGTAGGAAATGATTCTGTTTTGTCTCCCCGTTAGAGCAGCTGCCATGGCTCTGATAACACACGGGGGGATGCAATGAAACTGCAGTGGAGAGGAGCACAATGAACCTGTCAGCTGCCAGAGCCGCTGCAGGTGACAGCAGAGCAACAGGCTGCAGGGATTCAGCGAGGAATGCCTGCAATGTCCAGGGCTTGGGGAACTGCCCACAGCAAACTCGGGGGCCTTCGCTGTTGAGAGAAAGATCACTTCAGTGAAAGGAGCATAATACCCCTCTTCTGGCACAGCCAAGTGCAGCACAAGCGCCTTCTTTTCACTGGCAAGTGCAAAATGTCTCTTTTTTTCCTTTAAATAATTTCCAATTAAAAATAAAAATCCATCAGTCACCACAGTATTTCATTATTGAGGACGGGTGCACATGAGAGAAAGAGCAGGTTTGAACCTGGACAGCTACAGGGTTTTTCCTTGAAGCCTCAAGATGAAATCTAAGGAAGTGCCAACCACCCCACACCTCTAAACATAAAGGAAAAATGATTTCAGAGCTCCTGTCTGAAGGAAAAATAAGCCAAAGTTGAAGAGTAACTGGGAGATAATACATCCATATTAATTTTATCTGCGTGTGAAGCATTCTGAGCCCCTCTCCATAGCCCACAGCTCCCAGGGAAGCTGCGTGGATCCTCCTGGAGGAGCAGCCAGGATGCCCGGGCAGGCTGCTCCCTGCCAAACTGCATTTTCAGAGGAAATCTCAGGGGGACCATTTGACCCCAGCAGAGCCTGTTGGGGGGTGGACAGCACATCAAACCCAGTGATCCCCACGTGCCTGGTGGGTGAATCACTCCCCAGGAGTCACACCCCAAAATGCACTTCCCTCACTCCACTCCTCTGTCTTCATGGGCAGAGGCAAAACCAAGAGGCCAGCAGAGAGAAATGCCCTCCACGCTCCCTGCCAGGAAGCACAAGAGAAGCCTCCAAACACCCTCACAAGTGCAGAGGGAACACGGATGGATTCCACTTCTCCCCAGGAGCAAACGGGGACCGACGCTGCAGGACTTAGCAGAACTCCCCACATAGCTGCAGGTTTAAGTCCTTGCTGCTTCTCTCAGATTAAATTCAAACAAAGTACTTCAGTGTTTCTATTACAAGACCAATTATTACTGGGGATTTTTTCCTGGGTTTTTTTTTTTTTTTGCACAGCACAGTTCTGCACAGAGGAGTAACACTGAATAAATAAACACCATGCTCAGAATCATTTCACTTACTGGAGGGCTGGGCAATAATTAGTGTACACCACAATTTGCTCCGTTAGGCTGTTCATCTGTGAAGCTCCCAGCTACAAATACAGCCAAATGGCCACCCTCCTCCCAGCTCCCATTGCAGGAGATGCCATAAAAAGTAATTTTCATAGTGAATGTATTTATGAATAGTACAGGCAGCCTCTTCTTCTTAGCAGTCTCTGCCTAGTGATGAAACCTCACCACAAGCACCATTCAACTTTCTTACATAAATACATGGCTTTTCCAAGACTATTCTACTCTAAATACTCAATTTCAGAAATTCTGCAGGATTAAACTGACATCATCATGAAGCAACAACTACTTCTGTCTAAGAATAAAGCAATCCCATAGCCTTAAGAGTATCTGCAACAGGACCAGGAGAAAACCACAACAGAGAGAAGATGTTGTTACACAAACTCAGCTGTGTAACAGCAGCACAGGACTGCCAGAGGAGCAGAGAACTGTTTCATCAGCAGCCACCTAATCAACATGAAGCCATTATTACCACAGAAAAGTATTTGATTAAGAAACTTTATTATTTAAGCAATGAGCCAAACATGTTTTGAAGATTCCAAGATATATTTTGCTTCTGTGGTGAAATACAAGATTGTCCCCTGCTGCATCCCTGCTTTTCATTTACCACCACCAGAAACAAAAGCAAAGAGCTATTTATGGACAAAGTACACACCCAATATCAGGAAGGACCTCTTCAACCATAGGAACAGACAGTGTCTTACAGCCGAATCACCACATCATCTAAACTTGAACATTTGGGCTCCATCTCACACATTCCTGCTTCACCCACCAACCACCCTGGAACAGGAGGGTATTACAAACTCAACTTGCCCAAAATGTGAATACTGTGAAAATGGATGTGCTGACTCAACATTACTCATCAGTTACAGATGTTGTGTGGGTTCAGCACTTGCATCGTTCTCTGTGTAATTATGAATGAAAGTGAAACCCAAAAAAACACCATCACAAAAACTGCAAAAATACTCTGGGCCTTCTTTTTTGTTCTCTGAAGTAAACCAGGGTAATACATCATTATATTGCCAGATACAGTAATCACACAGATGTTTAACTCTGGATTAGGACAGTAGAGGCAAACACACTGAAAATCTTAAGTGGTTTTTGGCAAGCTCTGTGGTTTGGGTTTCCAGTAATGTTACTCATTGGCAGCCCCTCATTCTCACTGTACCAAAGCAGCTGCTTCTGTCATTAAACTACAGAAGAGAAATTCAGGTTACAGCACCACAGGCTGAAGGGCATTAATGGCCTTTGATACTGGTTTACTGCTCCTTCCATAGGGAATTCATCCAGGAAAGAAGTCATTTGAGCTAAAAGGGGAACAATCACTTTACAATAGCTGAGCCTGGCATTCAAAGGAGTGGGAGAATAGCCCCCATCCATTATTTGTTCAATACAAGTTGAAAAATCTGAGGAAAAATGTTAACTCCACTGCAACCACACTCACACATTTTTGTTGTTATTTTTTAACTAGAGCCTCAGGATATGTCCATTTCTCCAAGTTTATTAAGTCCACTATGGGCTAGCTGCCTTCATCTCCACCCTGTGTGCTATCAGACTTGAAAGGGCTTTTTTATCTGAAATGGTTCAGAGATCAAACATGAGCCAAAAACATGTTTGCAGAGTTACTCACTGAAGTCTCCTATTCTCTGCTTTGTAGCAGCACACGCAGACACCGATGAGTTCAGAACACATCCAAACACGCTGATTGCTGTTAAAATGCTCAGTGATGAAGAAACAGAGCAAACCAGGACCAGGAGCTTTAATTTCGGGTCTGGCGCAGACACGGTGAGTGTGAGCTGGCACGAAGTGTCTCAGGAGAAGTCTGAAAGCAGGTGCTTCCCCAGGTCAGAGCTTGGCCCCTGCAGTGTCCAGCGACTTGGCACGACACCCCGAGCACACTCAGTGCCTGCAAACACTCCGTTTGTACAGAGAAGGTGTTCAACACTGCACAGCAGTTAAAATTGTACCACCTTCAGACAAGTCCCGAGGGTGACTCCCCTGCCCACAGAAGGTCTAGAGGAAAACTTCAGTGCAAAGGAAGTGGGAAGCAACTCCCTGTAGAGCCCCTGCACTCCTGACACGGCCTTTTGCATCCTTCACCTCTCTGACAGGCAACTCCAAAGCAGCATCACTCCAACAGCAACACACCCCAGCCAGCTCAGAGGGCACAGGACACACGTGCACTTTCCACCAGCCCTTCTCTACTCCAGCCCAAGAGTATCCAGGTGTCAGCCTGGACTCCACTAAACCTGCCTCAGTTCCACTCCCAAAGACAGAGCACAAGAGATGTTATAATGAATATGACTCGATCTGCCTCTGCATTTCCACATGGAACCTAGGAACTGTTACTGCCAAAGCATCTTTGGAGAAATCAAGCTGGCACGATTTAACCTTGAACTTCATAACCATTACTTTCAACGGATTGTTACCCCATATTCACTTGATTCGGAGTTTCTTTTCCCCCAGCATTTTAAATCTAGTTCAAATTAAGGTTTCCTCATCTGTTCAGACACAGATTCCCACCCTCCCATCCCCAGCTGGATGCAGGGCACTGCTGCTCCCACCGGGAATGAGCTCCAGGCAGATCTGGGCACGGTGAGCATCGAGATGGCCCCAGCTCAGTTCCCTCTCCCACCCAGCTCTGCAGATATTTGAGCTGTTCACCTGCACACCACCACCAGAGCAGAAGGCACATACACCACCTCTTCCCACAGCAAGTACTTAAACCTCTTAACTGGAATTAAAGAGTCAGGTTTTAAAGATAACATGAAAGCAAGTCCACCAAAAGTGCTAGGAGACTGTAACAGGAAGGCATCTACATACAGAGGGGAACTAAAAATATGGAGAGGAGCTCCTTTTTCTTATTTAAGCCAGACAGATAAATCTTTTAACAAGATCTGTTTGGTCATGTGTTACCAGTCTTAATAAACACAACAGGACCATTCTTCTGTAAGCTTTTAGTCTCATGTTGCTAGATAAAAAGGCACTGTTTCCAGCAAATGCCAGATTAAAGGAAGTATGTGGTGCCACTGCTGGAGCTCCCGCCACGGAGTTTTTCTAATTTGGATGTCAAGGGAGAATTTGAACTCTGTTTGAGTGCAAGAGACTAAGTTTTTACAAAATAAATAAAAAAGAAAACGGCCCGTAAAGGTTCCCTGTTATACTCAAAAGGTTTGAAAAACTGCTTCAAGAGAACCTTTGAGATCATTTGTGAAAAATAACGCTGATAAGTCAATGTGAGGGAAAAGAAATGTCAGCTGGCACAGACAGAAGGAAGAGCTCAACTCCAAGAGTCCAAGTACAGCACCAGCTCTGTGTTCAGACCCTCACAGGCTGCTCTGAGCACATCAGAGTTTCTACAAAGATCACACATCCGTGATAAAGCTCATTAACTGCAGGAAGGGAAAGCAAAAGGAGGGAAAAGGGAAAGCAAAAGGAGGGAAAAGGGAAAGCAAAAGGAGGGAAAAGGGAAAGCAAAAGGAGGGAAAAGGGAAAGCAAAAGGAGGGAAAAGGGAAAGCAAAAGGAGGGAAAAGGGAAAGCAAAAGGAGGGAAAAGGGAAAGCAAAGAGCTTTGTATCGTTACTCCTGGACAGTTTCACAGTGCTTGGAGTGAGATTCTGCTAAAGACACTCGGCCCAACTCCCGCAACCCAGACCCTGCTGGGTTTACCTGCAGTATTTCCCCCAGCTGGCACACAGGTACACAGCACTACCAGCACAGCCCCCTCCCTGCCAGGAGTACAAACTGCACACAATCTTTCCCCTGGAACATCAATGCCCCGCTCAGTGAGATGCCCATTCTCCTGCCCTGCCCTGGGGCATCTCCCAGGACCGATGCTGCTGCTGCCCCGTGGGTGCTGAACGGGTCCTGCTGCCTGTTCTTCACTGCTCCGAGGACAAGTGCGTGAGCCCTCTGGAGCCAAGTTTGCCCTAAGTCTTCAAAAGCTCTTAGGAGTCTCTGCAGTGATTTATGTGCCTCTTCTCAGTTGTCTTCCTCATCTCCTTGGCCGGGCTGCGAGTCTGTAACACAAACACAGCCCTGGAACGCCGTGGCCAGCGATGGTCACTGGGAGTTACACATTTACAGCCCTTTTAAACCCTGCAGGAACACGCAATTAAAAGCCTGTTTGTTCGCTTTGGACTGCTCTGTGCCAATCCCCCCAGTGTTCCCAGGCTGGAGGGAAAGCACCCACCAGGCACTGCCTTCAGCAGCACCTCCCAGCCCGGGCTCCCCCTTGAGCCAAAGCACACAGCTCAAGGTGCTCCCCGGGACACACGGTGACCTCTGGCTTCCCCCTGCTACTTACCCAACCTGACCCGAGAAAAGCAAACAGGAGCTCTTCTCGCATTTCCACGCTCGCAGCTGGCAGACTGGAAATCACAGTTTACAGCGCTGCCCTCCCGCTGCACCTTCCATCCTGACGCTGCTGCACTCTCACTGGGGACACTGGCACGGCCCTGAAACCCACCCTCTGACGGGCTGTGCTGGGTGACAGCTCAGAGGTCATCAGTCCCTCTCTTCAACACAGTGTTGATGCCACGGGAGTTAAAGGAACTCAAGGCAAGATTTCACAAGGCAGAAATATTTCTGCATTTATCACCAGAAAAATGCAGGATAATTTGCATGTCTTCAGGAGGAAATTGCCAGGATTATCAGACAATTGTGGGGATTTTTAAGGATTGGAGTGCTAAGGATCTAAGAGAGCAAAGGAACATTTCCCTTTGTATTATTGTAAACTGGCAAAGGACAAGTAGAACAACTTCCTACCTGCAAGAGCCCCTAAGTTCAATAAGGGCTAAGAACAAAATTTTACAAGACAGTCAGCTCTGAGCGTTCCTGAAGCACCAGGAATGATATTTGGAGTGAGCATATCAGCTCCTACCTCCTCCAAAAATGGATGGGCAGTTTATGGACCACACTCACAGGAGTGACCAGAGAAAAGCCTCTGAGAACACCCGCCTTCAGACAGCTTTGCACACAGGCTTCCATAAAAGCAACGTAATTCCAAATAAGCCACAATTTCTCCCCACACTAGCTCAAGAGCAGCAACATAAAATCAATACAGTCTCAGAAAGTTTCTGCACTCCCAAATTTAGCAGATAAATTAGCTCCAATAAATTCCTATTCCCTGAGTGCTTGGTGAGGAATGCAGCGAACAGCAGGGCGCCGGAGCTGCCTGCACACTGCTTTGCACAGGAGGCTGCTGGCCTGGACACCCCCAAAGAGCTCAGCCCTCAGTCACCGCACTGGGATAGCCAAACCCCTGCAGCCAAACCTCCCAAATCCCTTCTCAGCTCCACCACACGCACCGAGGAGCTTCAGGGCTGAGCGGGGCAGTGGTGACCTCAAAAGCAGAGAGCAACCAAGACACGGAGCACAGAACTTCTCCCAGCCCACTGCTCTGCTCCCTCTGTCACAGCGGGAGCTCTTCACTGGGACTCCTCTTGTCTTTTAGAAAGGTGCTTTAGTGGCCTCTGCAGTCACAACACACAGAACAAAGCGTGATGCACAGACAGTAAATAAGAAGCTGTGTATTTACTACTACTGTATTTACGCGCTGGAAGGGACAGTCATTCAGGATAATGTAAACGATTACAGTATAGGACTGAGTAATGCAAAGTAGTCATCCCGTAACACCACTGAAAAACAGCTTTAAAAAATGACCATATAATGCAGGATAACTCCCTCACGGGACCTGCAGGAGCTGCTTCTGCAACAAGATCTATTATCTGGGGAACTTCAAGTCATTTGGAACCAAGGAAACATCTGCATTATAAAGTTGCTTAACAACTTTTAAAATAGGAAAAAAACCCCTTGTTATTATATACAGCAGATTATTTTGAACACATTCTACCACAGAATCACAGAACATCCTGCGCTGGAAGGGACCCAAAAGGATCCTCGAGTCCATCTCGTGGCCCTGGACAGGACACCCCAAAAATCCCACCTCGTGCCATGTTTTAGCAGGCACAGTTACTCTGCTTTCCTTCCAACCACCACACCAACACAGCTGGACTTGCAGGACAACTATTCAGCCAACAAAACACAGCTAAGAGACAAAAAACGAGATTAGGCTGGAGAACCTAAACCAAAGGCAGTGGAACCATCCCAGGATCCCACCACAGACCAGCCACAGGACCATCCATACACCAACAAATAAACCACACCTGCCCCTGATAAATCACCAAGTATTGTAAAAAAACCTCCTCTGCTGACAGAGGTTTCAGAACAGAGAAGTAAAAAGGGTTGAAAGCTTGCATATGGATTTCTTGACAGGCAAGTCTGTGGCAAAAAAAAAAAAAAGAAAAAAAAAGAGAAATCTGTAGTATGTTTACTAAAGTAGGTAAAATACAAACATTGCCAAGCGCTGTAAATTCAGATCTGGGAAATACCAACAAAGACATCAAAGCACACAGAAATTCCTGGTACACAGTAACAGCCAAGCTCATGGTAAATGACAGGGAGTTGTGTCCCTTTTTCAAGAGCTCTGCTTTTACCGGGTGCTTATCAAAGGTATCAGTACATCACGTTCCTGGACCTGCCTCTAAGTCACCCATTTCATGATAGAAATTGCTTTTGCATAATACTGAAAACATTCCTTTGTGTGCCTTTATTGGAATGAGCCCATTGCTGCTTTGCAGGCAACCCAAGTGTAACTACACCTAAAACTCACAACTAATTTCACTTTCCATTGTAAAGTTTATTTTGGTACCTCCAACTCTGCAATATGTCCACAAATATCTCTCAAACTGTCACTCCCTGGGTGTTTTTAGCTGTGCTTTTCTCCACTGGACGTTTCAGTTTTAAATGCCTGAACTCTCAGCTGTCCCCTCGCAGTCCTTTCATCTTCCAGAAAGCTTCAAACTATAGTTATTTAAATCACCCAAACGAAAACGAGATCAGGTTATTTTTGGAAAACCCCTTTGAGCAGCAAAGGCAAAACCTCTGGTGTTCAGCCACGTTAAGTGTTTTATTTAACTCCAGACAACTGCCTGTGGATCTGAGCTGCTCAAAATGGAAGGGTAAGTGCAGGGTGGGCTCCCAAGATGAGCCGCCTGACCAGACGTTCCCACTGAAACACGGCTATAATTAAAGCAATTTCTCTCTAAAGAAAGCGGCATCCTGAGATTTAGAGACTACCCACAAGACTAACTAAAGCTGCACCACTGAAGTGCTCCGTACAATTCCACGCGAGTGGAAACAAAGAAATCCTGTTCTTTCAGCCAGACAAGGGGGGAAGGTGCAATGTTATCAGAATGACCGATATCAGCAGCACAGATTTTTGCTTGTCCACTGTTCTAACACAGTTTGTGTGTAAGGACCAAGGCAGATGATATTGCTGTCTAGAGAAGCTGCCTCTCATTTCAGCCATGGGTCTCATTCCCTCCGCGGAGCAGCTTATTTCTGCTAATGACAGAGCAGACGTCAGAACCCGCTCCCCTCCCAGCCAGCAGCGCTCTTGTAATCAGGAGATTAAGTGTGCTTATTCATGTGTGAAATGCAGGCTTGATCCCTGTCTCATATTATAGACTGTCTGCAGCAAATGGTCAGCATATTCCTCATCATTTCAGAAGACTTAACAACTGAAATGGATTCAATTACATCTCACTTCCTTTCCTGCACTTACAGAAAACAGCAATAAATACTTAGTAGTTAGAGTGGTAAAACCCTACTAGTGCAAGCACGACCTTTGGTCTTTGCTCCGCGAGCAGGTTCTGCTGTGAGGCAGCAGGAGCATTATTTGAAAAGCAAACACACAATGCTGCGTGGAGAAAGAATGAAAGCACAGAGCTGTGAGACAAAGGTGTAAGTAAAACTAAGTTTGCAGCAAACCTCCAACAGCTCATTATCCCTCTGTGTTCTTGCTAAGGATTCCAAAACACGTGTTAAAAGGTATTTGCAAAGAGGGTCTATGTTTCAAGGGATCATATGATCTCCTGCATGACCTTAAGTGATAGAAACCAAAGCTGTCAATACTGGCATCTGGGTCCTAACACCTTTTCATCCCAAAAATACAGCCCGGTGTCTTTTACACATCCCTGGACACGTCCCACTGCCCGAGGGGAGCCTACACGCTGTTCTTGCCAGTTTTTGTACTCCACACAAACACCACATTTCTCAGCTGCTCAACAGCAGCCAGCGAGTCCTCACTGTACAAACTTCCACAGGCTTTTCTTCCTTTAAATCTGGTTCGCTTCTCTGGAAGTCAGAGAGGTTTCTTTTAAAAAAAACACCAAAACAAAATGTACACAGTCTCAAAGATGACTGGAAAATTCACCTTCTCTGTAGCCCTGTTACTGCTCCTGGGCAACAACCAGTAGAACTGGAGTAGGTTTGAAGCCCTGTTTTTCAGCCAAGGACCAGCTCACAGTCTCACACACCGGCTGTCTGAACACTATAAATTAGGCTTTAAACAGAACCTCCCAGCTCCAGGAATGACCCCAGGAGTGCTCAGCTGCCCACTGCTAATGAACCCAAGAGAAAGGGCTTCACAACCAGCCACGTTTTCCACGGGAAGAAGAGGAAAACGTTAAGAAATGCTCCAAGTGATCAGTCTGAGTCTAATCTACAGCAAGAGGAAACATTTTCACACTGCATGAAATAACTTCTGGCTTTGGTCACGCTTCAGACATTAATGCAATTTCTCCTCCAGGACTCTCAGTAGAGGCTCTTAACTCGTGTATGACTAAAGCAGTGGGATCTGATGGAACAGCATGGGGCACCCCAGTTGGACCCGTGTGCTTAGGGCTGATCTGGTAAGCTGCTGAGAGCAAGGCTGCAGAGTAAGACCATAAGCCATTAAGCATAAAATAACCAATGCAAATAACCATTAAGCCACACATGAAATGCAGTGGCCTCGTTCACATCGTGGTACCATCACGTCTCATCACTTGCCACCAGCAAAATCAGGAGATGGCAACAGTCTGATGGCCTTGTCCTCCTGAAATCCAGGGACTTTTACATCCTCTGTGTACTGATGGACACATTCCCACAAAAATAAGAGACCTGTAATACTTGGAGACAAAAACGAGCACCTCCTTAGCTTTCGTAATTACGTGCTAATACCCCATGACATGCAAATTCAGATCACACAAGCCATGCTTCATGCTGAAAATACCTTCAAAATGGAGGTTCTTGTCCCTAAAGGAAGCAGTATGGGATTCCTAACTCTATTTTCAAGGTGAAGCTTTAAGGTTAGACACCAGCAACAGCTCTGAAACAACATTAAATGCTTAATAAAGCGACTTGCAGTCTGTAGTGGAGGAGACACAAGACTAAACTGAGCACCGTAAGCTGTTCATAGCAGTGTTTCATCCATCTGCATCCAAGGAAAGTCTTTTAAGACCTTCTTTATACCCACAATAACAAACTAGGGCTACCACACCTCCCTTGTTCTTTCAAATAAAAGCCTGAGGTGATGCTTCAGCAACTAAAGACAGCCAAACAAATGCCATGATTTATTATTGTTATGATGCACCGAAGTGTCCCTCGTAAAAGACTGGGGTGTGTGAAGTTCCCATCACTTACTGCACGTGAGCACTGAACAACCAAAGGAGCAGGAGTCCAGAAGGGTGTCCTGTCCCAGAGTGTTTTCCACAAACACAGACCTCATCAGGACCTGACTTGAGAGCTACTTTCAAAATACCACCCAAGACAATTCATTGGGTGCCAGTTACCCGAGCAACTGGGACCTAATTAAATCTCCCCAGCACTTGAGGGATTAGCCTGTTTTCTCCTCCAGTCCTGCAGCCTCTCCCACGAGATAACACACAGAGCTCTGGGGAGATTTATTACTTGCTGACTACTTCTTAACATATGCTGATCTGGCCTTTGAATCGGAGTGAACTTTGGTGTAAGCGACATTTCAAAATAATTATGTACTATTTTTTATTCAAATGGTATTGATAGGACCAAGAAAAAAAACCCAAACACCTCCTATGAAGGATTTTCTCAAGTTCTCAGCCCAACAGCCAAGTGAAAACTTGTCATGATTTTTCATCAGTGCTGTGTATGTTACTGCTTTGTTCACTGCTTTCCAGGCAGGGATAACTACACGCTCACTGCTCTAGAGTTTTAAAAAACCCACAAACTAAAAGCCTTTTTGGAGAGGGGAAGAGAAAAGGCACCACACCAAAACCCCAAAAAAACTACACATCAAAACAACGCAAAAACCACGGCAAGAGTTCTAAGAAAAAGATCCCTACATAAACCCAGACAGAAAAAAAATCCCAAACATAACCACTATCTTCCTCCCATGTCGTGCTTCAAAACCAAAAGAGGCAGCACACGCACGATGTAGGCTGGAAGAGCAGGAAAAGTTTCAACTGTCTCCTAAAGATGATCACAGGCAAGTTTTTATTATTCATCATCTCTCCACACACTTATCTGTGGGACTAAAGCACTTGTTTATCTGCCTAAGAACAGTAAATATACTTTAGAGCTTCCACGGAAGAGCCCTCCCCTAAGACACACATCAACTCCAGACTACCCAGCAGAGTGTGGGTTCCATTACCTTGACATACAATGCTCATAATTTATCCCCAACAATTTTCTACACTCCAAATGAGCTGAAAGACACTCACTGAGCAAAGATTTCACTGTCAGGAATTCTGTCATGCTCCTGAAATCGTAAACCACTGTGAACTCGCACATGACTGGAAGAGAACAAGATAGTTCTATTTACCTTTGGCATCTGAGATACCACAGTGCATCCTCAGAACAAAAGCACTCAGCCAAACGCATGGATTCAATAAAGTTTGGTGCCAGAACAGAACTTTATACAGCAGCATTTGTTAGAAGTCAGACTCTAAAGTTCAGCATGTACATGTTCAGCTTCGTTCCCATTTCTGTTACTGACTCCAGGCTTTAAAACCCCACAGGAATTGCTTTTACCAGCCCCATGGAGCTTGCACATCTTTCCAGGGCAGATTTCAGACTGCTGGGCCCTCAGATAGAGCCCCTGACCCCCAAGAACCAGCAGAAAACACTGACCTGGAACAGGAGGTCACCACTGGCACCTGTCCACCCCCGGGGAAAAAAACCATAACCAGGACGCGCTGCTAAATTCCAGTAAAACCACCAATCCCAAGGTAAGTCTCCCCTAGTTTGATTTAGACATCACAGCTATACTGATTTTTCACATTAACAATATTTTAGTCACAAATTGCATCACTCAAACCACAGATCCCATTTGTGCACAAAGGTGAATTAAACTCAAACTTTCTTTTTTTTCCCCAAGTTTCTTTTTTAAGCTTAAAAATTCATGGGAGCATTTGATCACGTGCCACTTGAGTTAAAAAGGGAGCACGATGACAGATTTTTTTCCAAACATCACCTTCTCTTGTGTCAGGGCAGCGCAAACACCCCACCAAGGGATGAGGCTGCCAGAGCCCCGCTCAGCTGCAACTCCTACATCCACTCAGGAAAGAATTCTTCCAATTTAAAGCAGACCATACTCCCAACTCCCTCAGCACCAGGGGTGTGTGCTCATGGAAAGAGAACAGACCCAAGGTGAAACATTATCAGGAGCTGAAAAACCTCACGGAAAACCTACACAAGCAGATGGTATAATTTGGGTTTTTTAACGCTACTTACCATTTACAGCTGCAAATATCAAACATGCTTTGAATATGCAAATTCTCAGATCAACACAAAAGAGGACAATGCAGTTCCTGGGAAAGACAGGCAGCCATAATGTTCAAACAGACTGCACCCCATTTTCATCCGCTAGTCATAATTACTTTACTACACTGGGAAAGGGCAATTGGTTTCCAGATGATCTAATAACCTTGGGCTGCTCTTAACTCTTTAATACCAGTCTTAACTGCAAGCCCTACAAATCTACAACTTTAAGTAAACTACAACAGTGTAATATTGAACACACAGGGTAGATGTGCCCTGCCTCACATACTCACACACCAGCACACAAGACACCAAAGAACATTCAATTATTAAGCAGAACTGCCACATATATATAAAAATCCATTCCCAGCCCTGATCTCAAAGGAATAGCTTTATTACCAGGAAATGGAAATCTGATTTTTGGCTTCTTTGTTAGATTTCAATAAGAAATGGAGCAAATACAGTGTGTTTTGACTGCTTGGAAGGGTAAATTCCATAGGGATCTGTTACCATGTCAAACTTGAAAAAAAAAAGTCCCCAACCTTAAGTGCTTGAATTGTATTGACTCATATTATGGCTCAGTCATTTCCACACTGTCTTGTAATTTAACTGCTCACTGGGGCAGCTTTAACTCATCAGTCACTGAGTAAATGCCAGAAACTTCCCAGGGTAAGGAATAAGAGTCACTGAGCTCCAGTTCCAGTGCTTGGGTTCAAACAGCGACCAAGGGCAGGAGGAGAAAGGCTGTGAACTTCCCTCCCCCAGAGGAAGGGACACACTGGCCCTGCTTTAGGTAAACACGTTGATTTTGGAGACTGATTATATTGGCACGCTGAAACCTCCCCAGTAAAGAACCTACAGCTACTTCAGTTTTGAGTTCTAGAAGCTTTTAATGCCATCATTTCACTGGCCAGATGGACATGCAGAGAGACAAAACTGTGACACAACAGTGGATTAAAAGATCAAATGTAATGGCAAAACTCGGCATTTTCTCCAGTTCCCAGCAATGACCAAAAGTGAAGCCCCGATCCTCCAAAACACCACCACACAAAACCTGACAATCACATTCAAACCACAAAGTGGTTTAAATTTTAAGCATCTAAACAGAATAAAAGCTTATCAGACTCCAGATGCTGCTGAAACACTTACTGCCTACTAACAAAATTTCAGTTTTATTTCAAAAACAAGTCATTTTGATGTCTCCAAATAAGCAAATTCGCAAAGAAAACACTGTCAAAACCAAAGCATTTTTTATTGCTAGTTTCAAGAAAATTCAAATCAGCACTTAAGACAAAACTTATTCCATGGACCAAACTGGTGTTAGAGAAGCAGCAATTACCTACCCCAGACTGGTGGGTTTGAATAGGAGCTTTACCCATCACACAGCTTTTACAGTCAGTGCAGGAGAAAGCGGGGAAAACAAAGAATGAAAAATCTGCAAGTACCAAACTTTCAGGAACCACCACTAACACATTCCAGAGTTGTTATTTCACACTGTACTGTCATCCTATGGAAAAGAAAGCGATATCCATTTTCAGAGAAGACTAATTAAACCAAATTTCCTTCCAAAATTTGCCATTACTTCCCAGGAGAAGCGCACAGCTACGTTGTTAATGCTGGATTTACAACCACCATTTCTTCTGTGCTTTTGCTAACATTAGAAAAAGCCTGAATTCCAAACATACCAATTACATAAAATACATTGTAAGAAAATCCACACATCACAATCAAATACAACTCAAATATCTATTCCAGCAGTAAAACATTTATCCAATCACCAAGACCTTCTCTTGGCAAAACTTGACATAAATATTTCCTAAAGAAGGCCAGCTTGTTTTAATCATTTACATTTTTCAACACTATTTGTTCTCACTTTGTATCCAAAGGTCAGAACTCAAACCCCAACACCAGGCAAACTTTGGAATAAATACTATTTTTGTCCACTCTCCTGGAAAGAGTTTCACTTGTGCTACGAAAGCTGAAGTATAAAAAGCAGCTTTCCCCCTAATTCATTTAGGAATACTCTTCAGAGGCAGCTCATAGCAAGTTTCTCATGGCTCCTTTCCTGTATTATTTAACTGTGTTACATCACTATAGGCTTTTCCAATCCTTCCTCACAGAGAAATGTGCTGTGTGTGTATATCCTGAAACACCCCAACTTGAGCAGCAGCCAAACAAGGAGCAAGGCTGAGCAAGGGCCAGCTGATGTGGGGCTGAACTGTGCCAGCTGGAACTGCAGCTTCCCTGACACAGCCCTTCTCCCCTTGATGCCCCTTCTGAAATCATCTGGTTTGGTACGTATTAGGGAAGATTTGCACATTAATCTGCATGTTATTAACGAGTAAATTACTCCAAAAAAGGCCTTTCCATCTTACTTTGGTAATCTTCATTACACTGAATGTTTATAACCACACCACTTGCAGTTCAGTGACGTATCAGGATCAGAAAAACGGAAGACGCTCCCCTCACACACCAAAAGGCACTTAGGACACCCCCTGGACAAGCTGTTCCCAGAGCCATGCTCAGTGTTCTGCACACAAAGGTGGGAAGCTCATTATTCAAGATTCATGCAATTGCCTGTCAATATTAGAGATTCACATCAGGTCACTTGCTAGTCTAGGACTACAGTGATTTAGACACCATTTCTCTTATTTACCCTTAAAATACAAACTAGAACTACTTAGTGTTCTTTCATGGCATTTACCAAGCCTGGCACTTTAAATACACAAGGTTCAACCAAAAAAATAAAAAAAGAAAAAAGTTATTTGAAAGCAGAGGTCAATATCTTGGCCAAGACATTAGAGCTCACAAAAACTAATAAAACTAATCTGCAGCTTGTTGACCCGCTCACATCTCTGAGCCACTGCTTCAGGAGAGCAGCCAGAGCTACTCTGCAGCCTTTAGGGAGATGAAAGTGCTCGGCATTTGCATCAAACACCACAGGCTACATGGATTTCTGCTTCCCAATGCCTAGAAAACGCTCATAGTCCTCTCCAATATTCCGACTCTTGGCTGTGTAGCCAATTCCCCAGCAATGTCACAGCCCAAAGAGCCAACTCACAGCTCAGCCCCTGAACTGCTTTTGTTTCCTGCCTGGTGCATCCCTCTAAATTAGTTAGAATTTGTTTAACAAGCCTGGCTCAGATCAGCAGCAGTTCAAACCAAGTTTCACTCAGGATTCAGACATGCACAGCGGCCACCTGAGCGACACCACCACCACCTGGGGACTCCAACAACTCTGGTCAACACCTTTTAACCCATTCATCTGCCAGAGCCCAGCCTAGAATAGCCTTCATTTGAAAATCACTTGGCCAAAACAGCATTTCATGACATCTCAACACACTACACCCGTTTCTGCAATTGCCTTCACAGTTGTTTTTTTCACCAGTAACTGGATCTCAGGTGAAATATCGTGTTCTCCTCATTTATCAACAAGTTACAGAAATACTGCTCTGCAGTGCTTTACAAACTGGTTTTACTCCTAATTCAGCACGCACAGTATCAGCACAATCTCTTTCTATCACTTGAAAAAGTCCCAGGACAAGAAAAGATTAACACATGCACACTGACCTAACACTCAGAGCCAGCTCTATAAAGCTGTACATCCATTAAAGAATTAAAAAATTAGCAAGGTCAGGTTTCCTTCTGGCTACTCTTAAGCAAAACAATAGGCAACATAACCCCCCCTCAACCCAAAAGACAAGGGGATTTAGGATGAGTCCAACAATAAACAGCTTACTGTCTTTCCCACACAGAAAAATCAGACCCAAGCTCTCTGGCAGTGAACCATTAACCACCCACACCAGGAGACAGAAGCCCCACCTTGCCATATTTACATAAATAAAAGTAAGCTGAGAGACACACCGAGGGATTCTCTGCAACCTGTGGTAAAATTGCAAAGACAGCCGATGCATTCCGACAGAACAGCTGTACACATCATTATGTTAATTGAAATTAAAGTCTCATCTACTTAGCATACAAGCAATTCACTGAACCTTAGTGACTATAGGAAGGAACCATTTCCTCAAAGGGACACAATCACACACAACTGGAACAAGTTGTCTGCTTACACTGAAGGCCACAGGAGAGAGGAGATACAAAAGCATTCAAGAAACAGTCCTGGCTATTTTAAGTAAAACAAAGCACTATCAACTCTAAAACACACACAAAGGAAGTGGTCGGATAGATTACGTCAGCCCTTGCCTCAATTCATAAATCCTAACCACAAAATAAGACAAATTCTTAACTGCCTTTCTCTGGAAACATGTTTTGAGTGAACACACGCAGTTTATGCCCCAAAATACGCTCTCGAACAACACTCGCTGATGCATCACTTTCCAGCAGCGACCAGGGGGTGAAAAAAATTGTGTAATCCAAGTCAATTCTATCGTGCTGCCAGATCAAATAACATTTCAAGAAGTGCCTGCCAAGCACCCAGCCTGCCAGAGCACAATGAGCACTCGAGTGCTGGGACTCAAAACCACCTTTCACTGGTCCCAGAGATCTTTATAAAATAGTTTAAACACCGCTAAATTACAGGGTTGGAAAAACAAATAAAAGCTTTTAAATGCTGCTCCTACACCATTCTCAACTCGCTGTAAGGCATCTCAGGCGTCTGTCTTGTGATAGTCACCGGGCAAAAGTACTCGCAAACGCCTGCAAGAACAAAAACTGAGAGAAATGTGGAGTTGGTCGCACGTCTGGAACTAATTGCTTGCAGAGTACCGGCTTTGAGCTGGAACAGCGCTGTCTGTAGGGCTGGAAACCCAGTTCCTCCAAACCGAGTTCCCAGCACAAACCTATCTGTGGAGCATCTGAGACTACGCTTCACTGTCTTCTACTTCTGCCCAACACTAAGTTTAAAACAAAACACACACAGACACAGAAAAAAGGGATTCAGTGGCCTTGTGAGCTGCCCTTTGCACTGCCCTACAATCCCAGCCGCCCCATATGGCTGCGAGGAGCCAGCCAGCCACACAATGCCCCATGCAGGGCGAAGCCACATGGACCCGGAGCAGCTTAAAACCAACTGCAAAACAAAGCAGGGCTGGTTTCTTCCTCAGGAAACGAAGTGGCCGAGCAGGTCTCCTGTCACTGCCTTAAAGCCCCATTAAACATCGTTAAAGAAAGTTACACACACACTGTCCCAATTAGTACTTCAAAGGCATTCCACTGTAGCAAGAGCAATGAAAAAGCACTTTCTTCCAGGATAAGGAAAATGCAATCCTTATCTCCTTATCTCATTTGCTTTTAAAAAACAGAATTAAACACAGCAGCCGGGTTGGCGGACCTGTTTATATTTAGAACAGGGAGGTAAAGCATTTGTTATAGAAAGAAAACCCTGCAACCTTAGAGCACCCTGAACTTCCCAGGCCAGGACCAACCCACCCACCTACCGAGACGAGCCAACTTTTCCCGAAAAAAGAGAAACGACCAACAAAAAGAACACCAAGGAAAAACAAAACCCAAACGAAAACAATAAAAAAAAAAACCAACCCAAAAAAAAAAACCCAACAAAAAAACCCCAACCAAACAAGAAACAGGAGCAANGGCCCCGCCGGAACCGGGAGCCCCGTGATTGATGGCAGCGCTTTAATAGCGTGGTCAGCGAGAAAAGGCATCTGCAGGCGGCGGAGGAGGAGGAGGAGGAGGGAGGCGAAGCATCATCGCCCCCCCGGAGCTGCTGCAGCAGCAGCGCCAGCGATGGCCCGGGCCCCCCCGCGACACGGGGCAAGGCACGACAGTCGCGACTNGGAGCAATCAAAAAAGGGGAAGAGGGAATTAAGTCAAGCCTTTTCCTCCATCCAGCGGGTGATCCCTGGGCAGGTACCAAGCGCAGAGCAGCCCCAGCTCTGCCCGGGGAAGGCTGCGGGTCCCTCCGGCTGCTCTGCCGGGATGTCCCTGCGGGTCACGGCCACTCACCGCCAGCCGGGGGGCTCGGGGGGCCGGGAGCACACCCCGATCCCCGCGGGCATGCCGGGGCTGCCTCCGGCGGCGGCAGCAGCAGGAGGAGGAGGAGGAGGAGGAGGGCTCCGGGAAGGGCAGGCACGGAGGAAGCGGGGCCGGCAGGCGCAGCTGGTGAACAAAAGGAGGCCCCTCCGCCGCCGCCGAGCAGCTGCGGGTCCCCGGGCCCGGGGTCCCCTCCCCAGCCCGGTCCCC
>VWZF01004263.1:225892-265940 GCA_013396755.1 Sclerurus mexicanus
CCTCCTCCTCCTCCTCCCCGCTCGGCCCCGCCGGAACCGGGAGCCCCGTGATTGATGGCAGCGCTTTAATAGCGTGGTCAGCGAGAAAAGGCATCTGCAGGCGGCGGAGGAGGAGGAGGAGGAGGGAGGCGAAGCATCATCGCCCCCCCGGAGCTGCTGCAGCAGCAGCGCCAGCGATGGCCCGGGCCCCCCCGCGACACGGGGCAAGGCACGACAGTCGCGACTGGCGGTCCCGACAGAGCCCAGCCACGGCAAAGGGCACCGCACGCAGAAGGGTTGGGGTCGCGGCGCCTTCAATTAGTGAGCCATTTTGTTTAAAATCCTTAACCCACCATGTCCTCCTCCCCCCTCCCCGTTAGACACAGAAATTCATCTGCTCAGCAAAGCATGGCCCTTTTAATTGTATTTAATTGGGGTTGGGGTGGGGTTTTTTTTTAATAATAAATATTCACACAAACCTGTAACTCGTCTGGGTCTCACAATGTCTTGCTCTGTTCTTCAACACCACAGCCATGACCTTTCAGCTGTTAGGACTGACTTAATTTTAGAGCAAAGCTTTGCTATTTCCCTTGCAGAATAACATGCAGAACAAGTCATCTATGTAATCCATTACCTCAGGGCAACGTACACTTTATCCCTGCCGAGCAAATCCATTTCCTAGCCGTGCAGCAATATTTTACCTATAAAATAAATACAGGAGTACACCTTCCCAGACCTGGCTTTACAAAGGCAAGCTAAAAAAAATTAAAAATTAGAAAAAATAATAATAACAATCATTAAGGTTCACAGACCCAGTTAATTAGAGCGACACCCTCAAGTACTGCCTGCCAACTTAATCTTTCCAGATGCTGTTAATTATTCGTAGTTGAGTATTTCCCCCTCTATTTGTCCACGCATATTTCTACCGTGTTTCATACCATAGCCCAGGAGTCCTTCAGGAGACAAAGACCCAACTTGGAAATTCATTCTGTACTTACCAGAAATAGCTCCCTAAAACCACACACCCAGCTGAAGGAGCTGATTAATTCTAATGCCCTTGCCACATCCCAGGCCTATGATCAATACAAATTGAGGATGGTGTAACAGCATGAGCTCTGCCCCTGCAATATTCATCCTACGACAGCTCCTCAACTGGAGCCTGTCTTTGCCAGGCCCGGTTCAAAACAAGCTTTGTAACCAAGTAGCCGTGTGATAGCTCCAAACCTGCCAGAGCTGAAATCCAATCCCCAAGTCAGCACAAAGAAACCACATTGCATTTATCCTCACTCTTCAATTTTCTAATCAAATGTGGCCCAACACCTGGCAAATCGTAGAAGGGAACTTGCTGCTCCAGTGTGTATTTAAATCAGTGTTTACTCCTAATGACTTCCAAAAGAGCTTTCCAGCAGTAAGTTAATTCAGGCCAGGTTCCATCATTTGAAAAATACCCTGCTTGATGGTACTTCCTTATTCCTTTAGGGCACACGACCCCACCAGCTTGGATCACAAATCCTTAAAGTCAGTATATACTGGAAAAATGAACTCAAATAATAACAATAATTTAAAAACGCACAGAATTTTTTGTACCTCAGTAGGATGAAAGTTGTTCAAACAGTGCAGAGTGCAGCATCCAGCAGCATGAGCACAGCAGCAGAACTGGAGATTATTCTTGAATCTCAGACACTGTCTTGCAAATCCAAGACAAACCAACTTCCGAATTCAGCAGTGTGGGAGATGGCAGTGAAATCATCTCCAGTCCCATCTGCTTGTGTACAGCATATTGGAGACCCTTGAATGAACAGAACAGCCACAGCATTCAATCACCAACATCAGAGACAACTCAACTCTCACTAATTGGCTTTCCTATGAGATATGGAGATCTGCCCCCATTTCAGAGACTGAAATAAAAAACATGCAGTGTAGTCTCAAGCTCCATTTTGCAACAGGGACTTCTTATCTTGCCTTTTGGAAATGTATTAAAGATCTTTTTTTGGTCATGAAATACACCTTTGCTAGTCACAGCATTATAAACTTAAAACAGCATTTCTTTCACTATCACTTGTGAAAGCTGGATGTCTGAAAAGGGGGGGGCAAATGTGAGTTACACATACACAAAGCCCAGCAAGACTATGCAAAATCTACTTTTACAGGGTCAGGCAAATAAACTGGAGAGACTGAGACCCTGAGTGGAGATTCACTGGAGCTGGAAGAGCTGCCACAGACCTGGCGTGGTGTGCCCGGTCCAGTGTGCAACAGTTCCTGGTGCTACCCACTGGAATAAAGCTCAATCCCACCGCTGGCAGAATCCATCCCGGTTTTCCTGGCAGCCTCCATTTATCAAAACAAGCCTGTCATGTCGAGTACCATTAACAGATAATGAACTGAGACAAGGGATGCAGTTACAAGCAAAGCACTCCGCATGCTACAGGCCTGAGCACACAGCCAAGGGAGCTGGTATTTACTATAAACATCATAATTAAATAGAACACCTAGTTGAAGAAACATTAAGGTCGCGACAATAAACAACAGAAGCTGGAAATCTGAAAAAAAAAACAAATATAAAAATAAGGCTTTGCCTTGCTGTCAGTAATTGCTGACACTGCTTGAAGGCGTGCAGAGCCCAGCCCAGCACACCTTCCCCTCTCACAGAGGCACCTGTTAGCTCGGCGTGCTGTGCCTGCAGCCTGTTCCACTCTGTACCCTGGACCCACGCACTGCAGCTCGGCAAAGACCGAGCCCTGGCAAGCGACAGACTGTGTCTCTTCAAAGGGCTGCAAAACGGGCTGCGTTCGAGACACACGACTCATAACAAACGCGAATAATTCATAACCGCGCACGAGTCCCGCCGTGTTGGAGGAATATTAAACACACATACAAATTTGGAGAATATTAAATAAAGGTATAATCCCTCCAAGCCGCAGGATCTATGGATCAGCGGCGTTCTCCACCTCTTCTGACAGAATTAGCCATCAAGCACACATAAACATCTCACCCACTAGAAAAACTGCTCCAGAGGAGCAATTTCGGGTCTCCCAGGTATCCATACACTCGAAACACAAACTAACCGTAAACAGGCTTAATGAGATTATACAGATTAAATGGGTACATTAACTTTTCTTTTTCCAGGAGACATCCACGACAAAGAGGTCCCACGAACACTTAAAAGCAGCTCCCTCTGACTCAGAGTTCACTCATCCAGTCAGGTTTTTAAAAGGCAGGTTCGAGTGCATTGTTTGACTTGCACAAATTGAGCCTTGAACGACTTTTAAGAACACACAGAGATGTGAACATGACAAGCGTTTTCTAAAAAGCTCACATAACACAACTTCCCAGCTTAGGCAAGCACTAAGTCTGACACACCAGCCCCCTGCTAAGATGAACCTGTTTTTAAAGGGGGACTTAACACTGCCTTCAGAGCCCCAAGGAAATCAAGCTGTTCCCCGGGATTTGGCCTTGGGGAGGGGGGGGAGAGGACGGGAGTAGGTTCATGGGGAATAATATTATCACAACACTGTTTTCCTTGTGTGTCATTCAACCCCACTCCTCATCACAAGTTTCCTTCTCACTGTCAGCACATCCCTTCCCAGCCAGAACACCAGCGATACCTGCAGTAAAACAAAAAACCCGGAGCAGAGGCAGCTTAAACTGAAAATTAGCTGGAGAGTCCCAGAGGCCAGTGGTCACCTGAAGATTCTCAGCGGAGCAGGGGAACCGCTGGCTGTGCTGCCAGCAGGAAAGGTCACCTCTGTCTGCTCACAGCAGCAGCGCCGCAGATTTGTTACCGTTTCTGTTTGCTTTCAATTCCACATCAAAGCATCTGGGCTCTATCTAAACACAAAACCTTTGGTCAGGTTAGAGGTGAGGCTCTACTTCTTTGTAAATAATGCAGCGTTTTATCGGTAAAAACAGAGCTGAGAGGAACTGATACTCAGCTCTTGACAAGACAGTCACTGCTGTCTACACACAAACTTCTTCAAATCCGCTCGGAGCAGGAAAAGTCTTGTCTGTACTCGCAGATCTGTGAGCACACGTGAAACACCCAACAGGAAACCTGCTCTGAGCTCTCAGCAGCCACAGCACTCGCCCAGCTCCACAGTCAGGAGGGTGCTTTTCCACGCTGCTGAAATGGAATCTGCCAGAGGAAACTCACGGCAATGTTATTATTGCCTCAACACAATCAAAGGGCCATTTGGTGCTGTAATCCAAGCCTAAGGAGCTGTAAACTCTGCACACAGTCACACAGTCCTGTCCGCTTCCGCTCCCCCACGTCCACACCCACAGCAGTTCTTAAAAATCAGCACCTGAAGGGTTATTTGAATTTACAGCAGAATTGCTGAAATTTGGATGAAGCACTTCCTCTTATCTCTCAAATGCCCAAATGGAACCTGAACCCTTTACAGACCACTGACCTTAAGAGGTTTGGCTTTTATTGTTGGGTCAGGTTTGGTTTTGTTGGATTTTGTATGGTTTTTTTGTTTTGGTTGGGGTGAGGGTTCCCCCCAAGCCTCTGGTTATGCAGCATCTACCCTGGAGCCTGTTAACCCAAATTACTGACACCATCACACCTTCTACGGCTCACGAACTTTGACTCCTTTGCTGCACTTACGTGGTGTCGGGGTTTGTATTCCAGGTGACCTCTGCTCAAGCTGCAGCTCCTCACAGGTCGCTGTTAGAGCCCAGCACCACATCAGCGCTCTGGGGAGGGAAACCCCCCGAGTGCGGGGAAGTCTGAGGAACTTCAGCTCCTTTAAACCACCCTGAAGCCCAAGAATTGCAGACAACGACCTTCTGCAACTGCCACCACAACTGCCACCAACTGCCCTCTGCCAGCCCGGCCAGGGAACACCCTTGTGCCAAACTCCAGCTGACAAGGCAGGCAATCTCCAGCAACACACAAACACAAAATCCCCCCGAGAAATAGGAAAATGTATCGTCCCCCAGCCCTGGGCACTGGTGGCACTCGCTGCTCCTGACACAGTGGCTTGTTATGAGGTCAAAACACACGTTGCCTCAGATTCCCCCTCAAACCTGTGACACAGCCAAAAAACTGCTGTTGGTACAGTCAGGGCAGCACTCAGCTGAGGAATGGGATTGGGAATTCAAGGATACAAAGGGCTGCACAACTCCATCCTGTGTGTCTTTGGGAGAAATCTGGTGGGTTATTTTTGTACAGCATCTTGGATGCACGCAGCATTTCTGTCACAGCAGGGATGAAAAAACAAGAGTGGCTCCCCCAGGGAGCTGTGAAGACTAAGGCAATTCACATACTAACATGTGAAAAAAGCAGGATTTTACAGGAAGGCCCAGCTTAGGAAGTGTTGGGGAAAACAAACAAACAAAAAAATACCAAAAAACCCTCAACCAACCAACCACAACCCAAAAAGAAACAGCTCAGCCCACTCAGAGTTCAATCCCAAGTCCTCCTACAATTAAATGAGTGTTCACAGCAGTGCCAGCCCATCCCCTTCTCCCTGTTCTCCCCCTCCAAAAGCTGAAGGCTCAACTGTACCACCTAGAGAAGCCCCCGAGCCCAGGGCTCAGTGTCTGTGCCCAGGGCAAACCCACCCGGGGCACAAAAGGGGCACAGCAGCGTTAAAACTGAATTCAAGGGCAATGGCCTAAGAGGGCAAAACTCAGCCAGAAAGACAGGATGGGAAGAGAGAAGGTGGGGGAAAAGAAAACAACAACAAAAAGATAAATAAGCTGAGGAATGCAGCAGCTTGGCAAGATTTTAAAATAAAAGCTTTTATGTGCATAGGTGAGTCTGAAAGTAGGATGTGTAATAAACACAGCTGGGATGTTGTGACCCAGCTATGAGGAACAAGTAGTGAGACAAGTAACCCGAAACCAGGTACAGCCTCACAGCAGGAAATGAAAACAAACCAGGCAAGGCAAATCTAAGCAAAAAAGTTCATTTGCTAATCACAGAAGTCACTTTTTGTTCGCTATTTCTCCTCTGGTTTGTTTCCTCTCCTCTGCAGGGACCAACACTTCCATTCAAAAATGATTTTGTAGAAAATCCCTGCCCTGGGAAGCTCCAAATTACAGAATGGTAAATTGTAAGCCAAGAATATTAAAGCAAAATCCAGGGTGTCTGCCAGATTCTGTGGTACTTGGGGCAAGACATCAACCTGTTCAGCAGCTTCTTGAATTCAACACAAAAGAATGCACACAAGCTATTTTAGGAGGTATTATCTTAAACAGGACATGAAAAACATCCAAATATTTGTCAAGAAAAGAAGTCATATTTCAAAGCAAAAACTTACACCCTTGAAAATTTAATACATGCATTAAAAAGAACAAACAGGAAACTATTTGTTCTCAGCTGTATATAAAAAAGCAAACAAAATAAAACTCTCAATAGTTTCAGTATGTGTGGGAGGGACAAAGCTAAAGAAAAGGAGGGAAGGAAGAACTGAGCAAATGCATCTTTTTCAACTCTATCAAAGCAACTGTAAAACAATGGAAGTTTGCCTGTTCCTCCCTCCAGTTTAAACTAAAAGCAAGTCTGGGAATGGAAAACTTGATACCTCTATCAACAGCCTGTGGTGTGTTTAAACTATTATAACATAAAGCATGTTCATACTCACAGCTAAAGGAAATGACTCCCAAATGCTTCCCTCACAATCTTCCTTCCAGAGCGAGACAGATCCTTTACCAAGAGATTTTCTCCACGCAGAAATGGAACTAACAGAGATGTGAAATTTGCAGTGGATTTAGAGCCTTTTATTGGAATCACAGAGGGGATGGGAATTGTGACACAGCCCAGGGTTTGGGGCCAATAATCACTCACACGTTCAAAGGCCTCTGAAATTCAATACTTTTTTTTTAAGTGACAACAACCACAGGATGTGACCGTACCTATAATAATCTGCCCCTCCAGACAGGGAGATAAGCTCTAAAAACAGGAAGTTTCTACTATAATCTTGAAAAAATGTTAACAGTCTGAAACCACACGACCCCAGTTCAGTTACATGGGGAAGAAACCCTCGGCTTCCCAAAACTCCAGGACAAGATCCCCAGTGGATGGAACTTTTTCAGGCATTGCCCCCCCACACCCCTCCAGGACCCCCAAAACATGGAATAATGGGAAGGTTCTCAGTTTATTCCTCCTCTTTTCCCTCCACAGATTTGTAAGAGTAAGCAAACAAGACAGCTGCCCTCTTACAGGAAGAAACAGTGGGTTTTTTAAAAAATTGAAATTTTCCACATTTCTTAAGAGCCCTAAAAAAAATAAACCAGGGGAAGAATTGCAACCAAGCTTTGGGATGTATCTGCCTTGGCCATGCTACAGCCACTTACTTAAACTAGAACTTTAATCCTTCTGAGAAAGGTCTCTTTACACTTTGGAAGAGTTGATAAAGAGATCAGTTCAAAACTGCTGCCCAGAGTGCAACACGACCTCCCTTAAATCCCACTAATTATCTAAACAGTTTGCTGGACTCCACTTATTTTGATTTGTTTTTCCAAGCAGACAGGGATTTACTGGTGTATGACTATTTCCCACAGCAGTGAGCCTTCAACCACCTACACAGAAACTTTTAGTCAGCTAAAAGGAAGCAGCAGATTTTTGATAGCTGTTATCAACCAATTAACAGTCACAAAAGCCTTTCCAAATGAGTTCCAGGATGTTTCTCACGCGTACATGAGGAGGTGGCAATAGTTAAACATGGATTACACCAACTTAGCAAACACTCCCTCGAGAGAAATGGATTCTGCTGTACATTTTAACATAAACCAGTTCCATGCCCCTTGCCAATACAATGCACATTTTGCTGTTGGTATTTAACATAAAACATCATAAAAATCACACTAAGGGCTTAAAAATCCCATTGACACGACTAAGCTGACTCTGAACTGCCTTCCAAACTCTCGGGTAAAACACACACTGGCCTTACCTACGGTCCTGCTGGTTTCACACGCTCTGCAGCCACCACAGAGCAGACACTCCATGGGTTTAGGAAGGGCTGCACCTGCAACACACCAGCCTTCCCCTCACGCTGTTCCTTCAGTGGCCTATTAGAACTCATCACAAAAGGCATCCCAGGTCTTCTGTTCAGTTGTCTCTTCTTGCCATATGGAGAGAAAACACAGCAATCCACGCAAAGCAAGAGAGAGGAACTTAAAATACATAATCCCCACCAGAACTGAGCAGCCAAGGCATCACAGCAATAAGGATATGTGAGAGGTATCTGTGGAATTTCTTGAAAGCACTTGCAGAAAACTGTCAAATATCAGAGTACCATTCCCTGCCGTTCTGAATCGTGTCCCAGACATTATGTTACATCTCTGGTGAAACAGCTGCCTGCGGATTGCAAATCGAACCCGAAACACACCCACAGAGGGACAATTCCATAAAGCAAACATTCATTTAAGGAAGTATTTCTATGTCCTATGTTAAATTTACAGGAAAAGCAAACACTCCTGGACAAAAGGAACTCACGAGATGCCGAGGATATGAGGCAAGCTTCCAGTGTAACAACAAACAGCTTGAAAGGCGCTGCAGAGAGACAGAAAAATCCTCTTTCACCAGAAAGGGCTCCAGAGTAAACTGTGCCCAGTTTCCAGTGAGGTGACAGGGTCCAGCTGCAGCATTGCCATCTAGTGTCAGCCTCCAAAAAAATCGGTGCAAAGCCCACCAAAACCCTGGAAATTCAAGTCAGTCACAAAGCCCATGAAGAGACTTGACTTTGTAGTTGAGAATTTGAAGCCTTCCTTTTTCCCCTCCAGAGCTGCCAACAGCCCGAGCGAGAGCGCCGAGGAGAAATCCATAAAGCACCAAGTTAAGCAACATCACAGGAAGCTCTCTAATGTGCCTGGCTCCCCCTCCAGCTGACAATTCATCTCATTAACCGAGACACGAACTAATTAACAACCAAACCAGTGTGCAAAGTGCACAGGAATCCAGAGGAGCAGAGGCAGGGCTTGGGACGTGGCACTCACAGAGGGAGAGGGGCACCTCCCCAGTTCCATGTGCTGTTCTCTCCTTCCTTCTGAGCACCCTGTCTAGGTTTTGACAAGATGACTGACAGGATCTGCTGAAGTTTCATGCTAATGTTTTATCAGAAAACAGCAGACATGTCACCTCATGAGTTCATTAACAATCCATTGTATTAAAGCTTGGCAGGCAAATTCCTTGTGAAATAAAATCTGCTTCTTTGCTTTTCAGGATCTGAACGTGGCAGGGTGGCATATCAAGAGGTGAAAACATAATTTAAAGGTTACACTTTGTTTCAATCTCATAGAACCATCATTAAGCAGTCACAGATTCATTTCCTTCCTTATTACCTTCAGTCATCAAGTTTCAGAAGGAAAACTTGGAAATCACCCGTCTCCAATAGAACGTGTTGGTGTAACTTCATGTGCTGGTAACCACACACAGCAGGAACTTGTACTCTCCTCCTGAACACCAGACAAAAATGTCACACTGCACGTGGCTGACTTCCCTGAGGATGCCAGTGGGTAGCAGAGGTAAAATGCAACAAGCAGGGAATGTCAGGAGTAAATAAAAAGGGGGGGGGGGAAAGCAACCAGAAGTTTAGAGACGAGGGGGAAGTGGAGAACTATCTCCAACCAAAGCCTGTATTTCCAGGCTCATCTGTAAAGCCCAGTCGTTGACAGTGTTTAAATATTAACAGTGATTTCAAAAAAGCAACACAAAGTTTATTGCACAGCCCCCCAAGCACTGACTGCTTAGCTCATCATTCAATTCACAGGGTTACAAGGCAGCAATTCCAACCCCAACAGCACCTACGTTTTTCCAAAGGGATGGAGAACAAAACATGCAGCTTCCAGTCCCCTCGGCAGTTCTTGGGGTCCCAAGAACCAGAGATGCCACTGAGATATTTTAACTAAGCAGAGCTCACTGGACAAATGAGGTCAAGAAGGAGCCTGACAACGGTGTTAGATTCAGTTCGAGGAATGAGAAGACAAAGTGCCTTTCATGGCCTCCACTACAAAGAAACCCATCATTAGACCTCATTTTTGTCAGTTCACACAAAGGCTGAAGATACAGACAAGAAGTGGTAGTTAAAAGGAAAACCTTTGAAATCAAATAGCTCCCAAGAATATCCCCATATCCAGGGCAGATTAAAACCTGCCCTACCTTCCCTTCATTAGTCCCACTGCAGGGGGGAGCACCAGCGTTGCTCATTAGTTTCAGAGCTGGGCTGGGGGTGTTTGGTTTGTTTGTGGGTTTGTTGGCTGGGGTTTTTTAAATAACCTTTAAGACAGCTCGCCGTTGATTAAACCATTTTCATCCTTCAATGAGTTTGATTCCTATTAGTTCAGACTGCAGAGAAGACATTGATTTTTACTATAGTCAGGATCAAGAGAAGTAACAGCTTTTCCAATTAAACAACTGCTCCCCATGTTAAGTAGAAAAATATGTCCACAGCAATAATGTGCAAGCATCCAGAGCACTCTTCAATGCCAACAAAAGCCAACACACATGCTTGTAATAACTTTAACCTTTAACTTGAGAAAAGGAGGAAAACTCCATGTATTACAGACAGTTCACCTCCTGTTAACTCTGCTGATAAGAAGCTGTAACACCGAGAAAGGCTCAGAATTACAGACAACTCATCTTCCAGCTCTGAATTACCGTCATTACACCACACAAATCACCACACTGCGCTCGAGCCTACTAAAATAGAAATCACAGCCAGAAATGGTCTAGGAGGCTGCTGCTTCTTCTCCTTTTAAATTAAGCTTTTATACTAAACAAATCCATACAGTTCTTGCATTATAACCTTTCACAGAGTTGCACTATAAATCAAATATTTTATTCCACAGCCTGCAGCTATTTTCACATTTAAAAACTGACATGGGAGACAAGTTTTAATCTCCATCAGGCTGAAACAATTACTATCCTCATAACCACTGAAGTCAGAGGTAAAAGTTACGAATTTGTATTACCTGATTGCATATTCAGGGCGAAACAGTTGTATTTTTCCAGGGGAAAAAGGCAAAGTGCAGTCAGTGAGACAAAAGAGCAGAGCACAATCACAGCCCCTAATTTTGAATGGCCACACACCCCACGCACTCAAGACTTCCTTTTTTTGTAAAAGAAATGCAACATCTGTGCCAGAAATGCAGCAAAGGGAGCAGAGATCTGAACAAACACCTGCAGATGCAAATACTCCCTGGCCAAAAACCTGAGCTACAGCTTTGGATTAGACTTTGAACAATGGGGGACATTCCTTAGTCATCACGGAAACAATTCCCCTGCTCAGAGGAAAGATCTATTCAAAAGCCACCTGAATTAAGAGAGCTGGAAGTCCAATCCGTATCTATGCAATTAATGCCAATGCTGTGTTTTCATGGTTTAAATTACTTGTTAAAAGGAGTTCAGCTTTTCATTTAGGAAGTGACTATCAGCCTCTGCTGCAGTCCAGCCCTGTGCAGCTGAGAACCATCAGCACTCTGAGGCTTTACAGCTTGGAACCAGGAAATTCCTCCCAAGGACATTAGGGAAAGGATGGCAAGGCTATTTAAACGAAAGAAAAAGAAGAAAGCGTTACATGGACAGTTACAGCCAACAGGAAAAAAAATCCCTGTGTGGAATCTCAGTGTGGAATGTGAACATTATTGCATGCTTTACTACCAGTTATTACCAGCTGCTAGAAAGGGATATTAAAAATCACAGCAGGTCAAGACACTGTTTCTTTCTCTATTCATATATTGAGGGGAAAAATGCAGTAATTTACCTCTTGTCCAAGAAAGGGAGAAAATGCCATCCAATTTGAACCACTCATCTTTTTATTTATGCTCTATAAAGGCCTCCAAAGATACTTCAAACATCCAAATTATTTAAGTCAGCATGAAAACACTGGGAAGGATGTTAGAGCTCGGAGTGCAGGAGTCCCCCCAGAGCTGGATAATTAAGCAGCATCTTCCAGAGAGACTCTCCAGGCCAAACCAATATTCAGGCTTCCAGCGCAGTGAGAGCCCACGTGGTTGGGGAGAAAGGCAGAGGGAAAGCAGAGAGATTTTTATTGTTTTTCTTCAGCCAAACGTCATCTGTGCATGTTAAAGAGGGGAAGGAGACGCTGCCTTGGTTCAGAGCACCCTCTAGAGCCAACTCCTCATCAATGACATCACTCCAATGTCCTCCTCCACTCAAATGCTCACCACTGCTGTCTACCAACCCAAACCAGCAGTATTTCACACAAAAGCTGGTAACACACCCTGTATATATCAGTAAACTCAGCAGCATTTTTCAGACACAGGGGATAAATGCCTTTTCTAAATTTACATCCGGTGCATATTCATATACATTCGCCCTGGTCTGTGCTATCAATGTGCTGATAACAAAAGAAGACACAACCTCTAATTAAAGTACAAAGCTGTTTAAAAAAATTGCTCCTTCTCTGTCACTTGGAGGAAGAATTAACCAGCTCATCTCGAATAAAGCCTAGGCTTTGTTTCCCAGGGCCTCACGTGCACCTTCCACTGGGGTGACTGAGGGAGCTGCGCTCTCCCAGGTTTTCTGTATCAGGACGAGTATGGATTGCAGGGGCCACTCTTCATCTGTTCTAACATCACTCATCTCTAAATCACCTCACAGCTGGAAGAACGGCAGCTTTTAATTATTATTTGTAAGTGAAATATTTCAAGGTAGAGAATTTCAGTTAATTAAAAATCCACTGAGATATCAAACTGCTATTAAAAGACCCATTTCAGCCTCAAATGAGGGTTAGTTGCTGCCACACGCAAATCTATCCTTAAACTCTCGCTCATTGATTATAAACTTTTTGCTTAAAGCAGGTACATGCAAAAGATAACACTGACAAGAGAAAGCAGCTATGCAGAGAGAATCTAATCAGTAACTTCATCAAGTCAATTACTAGGCATTCATTTCTTCCCCAATCTGAGCCCTTAGGAGGAGATTAAAAAAAAACAAACAGAAAAAACAGAGTGCAGAATTTAATGATGTCTTTTTGGTTTTACTCTTCAAATGAAGCACACTCACAGCTGGTGACTGAGGACAGAAGTGCCAGCAGTTCCTAGTGAGCTGTGCAGACAATCTGAGTCCCAAAACCAGGAGGGAGGTTTTTCCTTCACCCCACGACCCTCATCTTCCTCCTCCAGCCCGAGGGCCACGTGTTCTGGTCCAGAAAAACAGGTAAACACACAAGGTCATGCTCCTGAGCTTTACTCACACATCTCATACCGGAGACCTATCCTCTGTTTCAGAAAATCTATGATTATCCTTCTAATCTTCCTTGACGAGGACACTCATCCTTCATCTAAGGGGATTCAAAGAGATCTCTTGAGGACCTTCCTTTGGACACTTCAAGAACTCCAAGGGCCTTAAGAACTCAAGGCTATCTCCAAACAACCACTGCCTTTAAAGTAAATCACAGGAGAAATGAGGAGTTAAAATATAAGTGGGTTTATATATTTAAACACAGAGCCAAGGGGGCAGAAGAAAATAATTTGTCTCTTCAACACACTAAGTCATTGCCAGAGAAATGAAGATTTAGACAAGAAGGTCAGGAAATATTTTGGCAACGTGAGCAAGCAGAAACACTCCCCTACAGAACGGATATAACACACTTCCATCTCAAAAAGTCTTCCTTAGGGAGATTTGCTGCACGAGGATCACAGCTTTTAAGGTCCAAATGAAGTGTCACAGCCAGCCAAGGCACCTCCCAGACCTGCTGCTCACAGCTCTGCACTTGTACACATGCAAAGTCTGCAGTTTTATCACACTTGTTACAGTACACACTGAAGGGAAAGTTCAAACTCGTGCCTTCTCACATGTTTATTTACCTTTGGACATCCACATTAACAAGTAAGAGCAGTAGCTAAAAATAGTATCTACTGAAAGACAAATCTCGGGCCTTTGACAGAACACGTCTTTATTACATCCCTCAGTAGAGATTCTTCCCTCAAAAAGGATCAACATCCAGACCCTCTTTTAGCATCACCTGTTCTTTCTGTGAACCCACCACTGCTCTGAGCCTGAAAATTAACAAACCACCTGCAGTTCCTGAGAGATCAGTAACCTTGTGGCTTTCCCACCTTTTGCTAAAGAGCATTTCCTCAGCCCTCGTTTTCCTTTCCTTTCGACCAAAATAGAAAGATTAAGGTAAGCCATTTACAGCTCGGGAAATGAAAACTTATTACATGTTATTTTTAACGAGCTACCCTGAATTTCAAACCATCCCCAGAAATTATGCCGTGGCTTTCAGCAGCAACATTTATGCCTCCCACAGCTGAAGCCCGGGCATTTTCTCCCTCCCTCGTATTAATGTGTTTATCCAACCATAATTCCATTAGCATTACGTAACAGACAATCTTCTTAGGCATTTTATCATTGTCTCACCCCAAACTCACCCCCTGCACACACGTACGCTTTGCCTGTAAAACTGTGATCTTCCAGCCCCTGCTGACAAGGGGGAACTGTGTGATGCAGAACTGAACTGACACCTTCAAGCCCTGCCTGTATCCTCGGCCAAACCTCACAGAACACAAGTCTCGCTGGCCAAGGCATCCTTTCCTCATACACACAATACATCAGCATTATTGTAGCAGTTCCGACTCTTCCTTTAAGGAAAAAGTGAATCTTAAAAATATATTTCATGTTTGTCAACTGTCTACCTCTCCTTGCATGCTGAACACAGTAAATACTATTTGCAGTTATGTCTGTAATTTGACATTAATTCCTTAATCTTCTTAAACCAAGGCAAGCTTGTAGATCATTACGAGGTTATTTAGAAAAGCACATCTCAAGTGCTACATGAAGGGTACATTTTCTTAAGAAAATCAGTTAAGTTTTGCACTTTGTCATTCATGCACCTGCAATCTGAGTCCTTTGGTGAGCCACGAGGAGATGCACCACGAGCTCTTGCTGCTGGGTGAGCCCTGTGGGTCGGAGCAGTCCCTGCTAAGGAGATTGCCCGGCTCTCCCGCTGGATCAGCACGCCGTGCCCTTTCCTGACAGCTATTCCAACACTAATGCCAGCCATGGCCAGGGCAGCAGCTCCCACGTTTCTGCTCTGCCCAACAGATCCCACCAGGATTAGCTGCCTCTGCCTGTCACCTCCTGTTCCTTGCATCAAAAAGCCCTGGGTCAGGCCCAGCAATCATTTCTGCTGCCTGTGCAGCAGCAGCACGACACACAAAGCCAGGATTCTCCAGAAAAGCCCTCACTTCAACAGTCCTTACTGTGCCAAAGCTCATTGAGAAGACACAGCCAACTAGGCCTTTTCAAAATATTGGTAATAAATTAAAAACCCAAACCACCACAAGACAGATCTAGTACAGCCCAGTAACTATTCACACACAGTCCTTTTCTTCTTACCTGCAAAGCTCTTCAGCTATGCCAATGTTGAAATCTAAGTTCCAAATTAAGGGGTTTAGTTAAGCCAATAAAGAGGAGATTAGAAATAGCTTTTAAAAAATTACCTGGACAGGGTCAGAACCTGAACCAACATGTCCTGAGACTCAGACACTGCTACACCAGGGGAAGAAAGAGACCTAAACCAGGACTGGAAGGAGGACGATCCAAAATACACACACAAGGCAAAATGCTTAGATCCAACATTCCCAGATGACATCCAGCCAGAACTCACTGGCTGGCACGTGACAAGATGCTTAAATCCAGTTTGCACACAACAGTCTAAAGCTGTGAGAATTAAAGTTGCTTCTCCTAAGTGTAAATTTTGCAAGTAAATCAAATTTGACCTTAAGTTTCCAGAGCAAGCTTCATTCTGATGAAAATTCGAGTATTTCATACACTGGCTACTAAAACCAGCCTACATGAAAAACGTGATGTGAAACAGCAGCTACATCTACCAGCAAAATATTTTGCGCTAGGTCAACAATCATAACATATTTTGTAATTAAATTGCTAATGTTGCAGAACCTAGTTTTGGTCAAATCTACATGTAATTACATTCATCAATTAGCCTGTAATTGCATTTTGCTATTTTTGATTCCTAAGACTTTGCTGGGCACATCTGACAGACTGACATTCCCTGCTTTTGGTTCCTGGCCTGGGGTGATCAATCTCACACTACGAAAGAGGCTGAATGGTTTTAAATACCATTATGTTTTCAAGATTTACCTGGGAAACAGACCATGATTTTCAGTGTACAATGGGAATGACTGGTCACAGTGTAAGAGAATGAGGACTCAAACATTACTCTGCAACGTTCTAGTTTGTAAGTACTTCTGAATGCAGAAGTGAGCTCCTTGAATGGTTCTTTCTGCCTCTGAGAGCTTCCTACTCACATGATTACTGTAATTTCCAGAGGAGATAAACTACCAAAAACAAAGGAAATCCCATTTTGAAATTTTATTTGCACTGTGTGCTCATCTAGTGGAAAGAATGCCATTTCAGTACCTTTCCCTTCAAAACACCAACACAGGAATACCTTCCTTCAGGGTTTTGTCTAAAGATTCAAGACACAAACAGTTATAAAAACAAGCTCGTGAAATACGAGCTAAGTAGGAAACATCTTTTGTTGTCACAGAAAACTGGAGGCCAAAAGCAAACAGCCAGCCAGGCATTGATCATCGACCTCCTCACTGTAGGACGTAATTAAAGCCAAGTTTTATTTTCAGTATCAAGACACAGCTGAGTCCATGAAATGAGGAAATAAAACTTTGCCAGACCTCCCCTTAACAACAGAACTAAACCAGAGGGTTTCTTTCTCTGGGAAGTGTTTTGTTTCTAAAAATAAAGACGCAGAATATCCACTACGAGTTATCTGCCATTCCCCCAGAAGAGTCATCAGCAGGCAGGTACTGCACGACTACAAAGCCACAAACCACGTCAGAATTAGCACAGTTAAGTTTAAAAAAAGGCAATTCCAATGAGTTAGAGTTTGGCACTGAATCGCAACCGAACGAAGTCCCTGACCTTTCCCTGAGTCCCTGTCAGTCCTAAAGATGGATTTCTCATCCAGCTCCTCTGCAGGTACAATTGGCTCCACATGTGCCAAAAGGATCTTTCTTGAGGCAAGCAGTAGGATCTTTCTGAAGAGCAGGTACTTGGCATTGTCACCTCGCTCTGCTGCGCGGTGTTTCTGACCTGCTGCTGGAATCCTTCCGAACTGACTCCCACAACAGAGCGCCTTCCAAGGGCCAGAGAACAAAGTCAGACAGGGATATTTATACAGAGTTCCCTCCCCAAAACAGTCACGATTGCTGCTGAGACAGTAAATTACTCTGGCAAACACTTCACCCAGAAAAATTCTGCTTGAAGTGATGAGCAAGCAGTAATTCTAACCGAGAAAAACTAATCCTGCTTTAAGAACTACTTTTAATGAATTTCAGCTCTGTGTGCCAATTCTGGTTAAGAATCCAATAACTTTGGTGTTGCAGCTGATTAGATCCAACCAAGGTGGATTTGCTGCCATTTACATTTCTCAGAATGTCCTAATGAGACCAGGTGTGATCCAACCCCACCAAACACAAGATTCATTTTATTCACCAGGCACCACAGAAGAAATCTCAATTTTTACTTCAGGCAGCAAACAAGTCTGTCTGCCTTGAGCCATGGTTGTGCCCGAAACTGCCAGGCCTCACTCAGCACGTACATCCTCTGCCTTTGCATGTTTGGGGTTTGGCTCACAGCTTAGGAAGTTCTGCAAACAAAGGCACTTGTGCTCTCGCCAACAGATTATCGCGTTTTGTTATCACGGGTAATTTTAAAACATCAATGCACCTCCCCAAATAAGAGGCTTGAACTGCAAGTGTCTTTGGGCAACGGCAGGAGGATTTTCTTTGTATCAGCAGCAGGCACCCAGGAGTGTTTGGACAGCACTGCAGGATGGTGTTTTCATCTGCCGTGACAGCTGAGGCTGTGTAGACACCAAACACACAGTAAATGCAGCAAGCGTTCCTTTTAATAAACTGCCACGGAAAAAGTATGAAAAAAATGATTCAAGCTGAGGACATATTGATGGGTACAAAATCCTCGAGGCATTATGCAGCTCACACAAGCTCATGGATCAGTGTTATTGCAGCAACCAGTAGCCGTCAAAGCCAATTACCCCAGGGAGGGAGGACGGGGCTCCTTCTGCCTCCTGCGACTGTCGGAGCCCGAACGCGCCGGGGAGAGGAAAATCTGTCACAGCCAATTACTGCCAATGTTTTATTTATGTCAGGATACACCTGATCAGTGAACAATAAAGCCATTTTATAAAAGATGATTACAAAAACAGAATGCAAAATGGCAACAACTGGTAGGAGGGGAAAAAAAAATGTCCTTTCCAGCCAAACGTGGCACGTTCCCCACGCGGCGAGATAAATCCTGGCTGCTGGAGCAGGGACACACACGGGTTCAGAGCCTGGGACTCCACACGCAAACTGCTGTTGTCAAACGCCCTGACAAAAGGCTGGCTTGTACGTAACTCGTTTTAGAGACAGGGAGATGCAAGTCAATCTACTCCAATGGGTTTAAGGAATTAAATTTGCTCTGGAAGGAAACCAGACGGGGGAAAGGGGGAGCAGAAAACACTGACACAATTTGGAGATAAGCCCGCAGAACATCTTTTCTGTGCTACACCAGCCATTATTTCAATTGCCCAACTCAAGTGACATAAGAAAAAGGTTATCTACAGAGAAAATATAAGAAATTTTAACATTCGCCAAGGCTTGAGAACCTGCTTTGTACTTATCTGTCTTCATCTTACAATGTCCTGCCTGCATTGTAAAGTTAAACAGATTTAAGTTTAAACCTGCCCTTTGGCCGTGGGACTCAACATCAGCTCCTAAAGAAAAGACTGATTTTTTTTTTCCCCCTACAGATATATAAACTATGCCCAGTTTTATTCATGGCAATTTTCATTACCTTCAGGAAAAGGGCATTGTAGAGAACTGTTCTGAATGAACGGCTCAGCTGGAGCCTTATCAGGTGAAAATGCTGGTGAGGAAATCCTTCTTCAAGCAGAAGTGACCTCCCAGGAGAAGCTGCACGAGCCACCAAGGTGGAAGTTGGCACTTACCGATAATTTCCTGCAATTCTTTTGCTGCCTTAAGTTCTGACTGCCAACATTTCACGTCCTCTCTGTTAAAGGATGTGCCACAACCCCATTCCTAAAGACACCACAGACACAGGCAAGGGAGATTTGGTGACACCACCACCTCTGGAGACAGGATTGCCACAAGTGACCTCTGAAAAAGTGGTATTACCATTTTTTTCTCAAATATGGCCCTTTCAAATACCAGATCTGAGCTGAGCGATACTCCACTATTTTCTGGGGTATATAAGGGAGAGAGAAAACACCCAGATTTTGGTTGTGGGAGGCATAAATGTTGCTGCTGAAAACCATGGCATAATTTCTGGAAATGGTTTTAAATTCAGTGTAGCTTGTTAAAAAAAAACCAGCAAAGAGAAAGCCCCAAGACACAGAAACCAAAAAAAGCAAGACTACATGTACCACTTCAAAAGGTATCAACACAGGCAATACACAGGAGGATTTGGGTATGGCCTTCCCTGGCAGAAGGTTGTAAAGAGTGCAAATAATGGGCATTTCAGACCTGAAATCAAAGTATGAAAGGAATGGCTGTTGGGTGCCAAGCTGAGCACTGGATACTTGGATTCTCCCCTCCCTCTCACATATCACATATGCAATATTCTTCAAAGGGTCGTTTTGTTCACAAGTCAGGCACTGTGCAAGTACAGCTGCAGAATAAGGCAGCATTTTAACACCAAAATATCCCTCTATGAAGAGTTTTGTGCTCACTTTGATATATATTTTTAAAATAATCTGTCCTGTAGCTATTCAAAGGAGCTACACAGCTATCTGCCAATAAATTTCATCTTTATTCTTTTCTCTCCAAATGCACGCCTTTGAATTTAATCTGACTCTACTACCATCACCAGTGTATTTATGTGTGTGATGCTGAAAACATATTTAATCAAGGCAATATTACACACTGTAGTGTCTGAGCTCCCTGGAGAATACATTTGGTTTAGGTTTTAATACCTGACAGGGACACCCCACCCCTAAAAAAAAAATAATCAGAAATACAGCAGATCTAACAGAATATTTCACAATGGAGTTGCACAGTATATGCATTCAATCGCTCCATTTCCCAGAAGATTCATTACAGTTACATTAGAAAGTCAAATCAGGCAATTCTGCAGTCTGGTGAAAGCCAGCATATGAAAGCAGGTTAATACAAAAGAATTTCCTTTTAAATAGAGGACATTTAGGACTTTTAAAAGCAACATTATGATAAAAATTTCAGGGTGTTTATTCTGGCTCCAGAGCACGCTTTTCAAGTCTTGTTCCAACGCTGCAGCTGATTTTCTAAGGAAGGAGGGAGGGAATGTTACAGCTCCAAGGTTTGCCATCTTCATTACCCTCCTGCCACGAGCCACTGCTGAGGATCACGTCGCAGGTGCCCTGCTCCCCACAGCACCCAGGGCACGATGGTGCCAGCTCCCAGGAAAAACCCCAAGTGCACTAGTTAGCACTCCCACAGGCCGTGTCTTACACACTAACAAATCACTGGGGGTTGCATCTCGGACCAAGGTGTTACCAAGCACAAGACACAACCCATTTGAAGTTTTCTGCTTACCTTACAACAGGGGTGTTATATCTAATTATTACTATTTAGAACCCTGCCTCCATTTCAGCGAGTAAAATGCAAACAGTAAATGTAATTACCTACTAAACTAATAATGTCAGACTTGATTGACAGGATGGAAGGAAAAAATTGGTCAAAGTAGTTTTAACTTAAGACTATAAGCTTAGCTGAATGAAGACAACTAATTTTAGAGCAGTTCTTTACTATAAAGACACCTACAAAGACACAAACCATACACACACAGTTAAAACAAGACCAAAACCCCCCACAGAACAGAGTGGTTGTCACAGCACCAGCTCTGGCAGCATTAACAACGAACTTCATGCACCCCTGCCTATGTTTAATTTAATACAAAACTGAATGCAGTCAAAACATCTGGTGCATTATTGATGGTTACCATGATAAATGAGATTGGACACTTCACAGGAGCTCATCAGACATCCCACTTGTGCCCCACACTTACAAAGTGAGACACCCACATTTGTTTCTGATTTTACACCTTTTTGGAAACACCCACTGTGTGTACATGAACTGAGATTTTTGACCCTCCTGTTGCAAAGGAATCAACTCGCACAGTTAATTGCCAATGCTGGGAATTTAAACACCACAGCCCACATTACTTTTTTTATCCTCTACTAAACCAAATGCTACTGAACTCCCAAGGTAATTTTAGAGCTTTTTGTCCCATTTGAAGGGCAGAGATCACAAGTAGGGGCAATATGGGTACAGGGTCGTGCCACTGCTACCCAGGGATTAGAACATGAACTCGCCCCTCTGGTGCAGCCACACAACAAGGCTGCACGCAGCCTTTTTACATGTCTACATGAGATAATGCCAGACGTCAGGAGTAAATACACTGCAGGCCAGCCAAGAACTGTGTCTCCCTTTAATTTCTCACATCTTGACTCAAGAGCTGTACAAAAAGTTATTAAAATTAATGCAAACTATCATAACTCTGTCTTTTTTATTACTGGTAATATTCCTTCTAAAATATTAGTCTCCTTGGCTGAACCAGAGTGTCTGCTTGAAAGTTGTCTTTGAAGATCAGAAACTCTTTAGCATAAAAAGTGAAACATGCAATCATGTTAATTTGACAAGGTAAAGGGGTGGGGGGGAAGAATCACTTCAGCTTAGTATTTCTGAAACTCAGGCTATTCTTTCATTGAGAAGAAAAAAAAGAGCAGTTTTCTTTCCTGGTTTTCACTACAGGAACTGAAGCGGGGGTGTAACAAAGGCTTTTGGTGCTCCAAGCGTTTTAAAACCAAAACAACAAAGTATTACACTTGGCAAGTGACCTAAGTAAACACCTCCCATCTTAAATAAAATTAGTAAGGTTGAATAAATTGCTGACGCTCAAACAACCTGGCAATCCAGTGAGTTCTCATCTCTCCTTGTTTGCATGAGTAGCACAGCTATATATACACACATATACATATATGAAGGAGGGAGCAAGAGCTCCAGCACACGTGTTGTACAAACAAGAAATTCCAGCTGGAATTTCTCACTCTTCCTTCCGAGGCTGAAGTGCCCGAGTGCCTGGCCAGAACACCACATTACCCAGCTATGTTGTCCCAAGCAGAACCAGCATCCACACGTTGGACCAAAACACATGACCCGAGAACCTCAGGAGCTGGCACGAGTGTCACAGCTTTCCAATATCCAAGTGCAGCTCATGGTAACACTCTGTGCACGTGAATGTTTTATTCTTGAGTCGTTTGTCACTCTCATTTGCTTCACCCCGGGAAAAACAGGTACTGAGCCTGGAAGATTTAGAACAGCCCATTTCTCACTGCTCCCATGTACCACGGCGTTCTTACCGAGTAATCCATGTTACCATTACTGTTCCCAAATATTTATGAACGCTTTTGCAGTCAATAATGGGCTCTTGATTGCGGAGTTGTAGAACAGCATATTCTGCAGTGCTGATCAGCACTTTGAGAATAACAGGCTTCTCAGAGTCATCCTGGGGGACGAACTAGATGCCAAAACTCAGGAATGAAAGGGATGCTGGTATACAATCATTTCTCTGAAGCCGTATTTGCAGGGGTATTCCCTTGGAAACCAGATGCTCTACCTCTGCACACGCTCAGCTTTCCTCGGGACAGACATCCCCATTTCACGGATATGAAAATCAGCTCACACCAAATAAATACACAAACAGCCCTTCTGTGCCTGCTCTGAGTGCTGACTCCCCAGTGCTTGTTCAAACACCGGCTCAACACTGACAAAATGAGCCATTTCCAGGAGTGGCGACTAACCTCCTTTTCATAATTGCTCACTCAATTTTTAAAAGCCTGTTCCTCTCCCTTACAGTTACAGAATGATTTCAAAAGCATGAACCCATTAAACATTTGCCTCAGTCTGCCCTCAACAATAGCCTCGAGAGATAAAACTCTCATTTGTTTCCACAGAGGCCCTATTGATTGTGCTGTCACAGAATATGACTATTCTCTGCTCACGCTGCTTTTCAGAGCAGAGCATTCTGCACATTTATTGCCCTCCCTGCCTCCCACAGCAGCTCTGGAGCGGTGCTTTCTCACACACACCACCCTCCTCTGTCCCAGCAGAGAGCTTTCAGCAGGCGAGATGCAAATGCATCCACTTCACACACTAACACACGGGAGAGCTGAGGCAAAGAAGCAAACAAATTTGGGGGAACACCAAAAACTGTTTCATACAGACTGTTTGACACTGTCCCAGTAAGAACATCCAAGAGCCCAGGAGCCAGCTGGAGATGAACTACCTGTCTTACCGAAACCACCCACAGCATCACACAAGTGCTTATGGTTCCTCAGAAAAACAAGGTCAGGAGACTTATTGCTGGCAATCCTGTAAACGTGAAAGTCTCCGGGCATGATCCTGGGCTGTCACTGTAAAGCTGCCACGTTTTATTAGGACTGGGGAGTATCGACTGCGTTCTCTCCCCGGAATGTCAATGATCCGATCCTTCCAGGGAAGTCGGGCACAATTTGCTCTCCCAGTGATGCAGCAGCTGCTGAATTCATGGCCAGGGTACAGAAGCTTCGGAACAGCTGTTTAGGAAAGCCTAACCAGGCTTATCACAACTGGATGTAACTGACAGCGTTCTTTACTCAACCTTCAGTTAACACCAAGAATTGGGACTGTAGAGTCCCTACAAATCTTTCGGGCATGTTGTTTTCCAGGAAACCAGCCACAAGATCCCCAAAGAAAAATAACAAAAATTAGTAGTTTTGTGAGCAACAAAACAAAGCACCTTCAGGGAGACTTTTGACTCTGATCCGAGGGGAAGGGAGGTTGTTTTTAGTCACAATCACAACCAAACCTTTCCTTTTACCTCCAGATACTTGTGAGGTGCCCCACACGTTTTCTTTCTTTTAAAATCCTTTACAAGGCATATTCAACAGAGAAAACAGAGGTGAGAACATCAGTTTTTACAAACAAGCTCACTATTACTCAAATGTTATGCTCTCTATGCAGAAAACCAAACTACTGACAAGACCAAAAACTGCCCACTAATTCAAAAAAAAAAATAAATCGATTCCTCTCCAAGAACAAAAGTATTTCTATTTTTGGGTTCCCCTAACACTTCAAACAGCACCATGGGTTTAAATTTTATTGCTCTATCATTGAACTTGAGTTAAATTTCAGGTCCTCTCCAATATCTGCTTTCCCCACTGCAAGATGAGGTGCAACACAAGTACAGAGGGAAAGTATTTTCACAAGAGAACCAACTTCTCAGAGCCCTCAGTTCAAGTTACACTAAGCTAAAACACAGAGAATGAGTGATCTTCTGTGTGGCTTGGAAGCCTTGAACCTCTGACTATTCACTTAGTGCTAATGCTGCAAACACACACATCCAAGGGAGCCCAACAATCCATCAGAAGGGAAGGCACTGCCTTTCAGTCATGTCATCTGAGCATGTCTTTGTTCAGCCTGTGGGTGACAACTTGAGTAGTCAGTTTGCTACAGCAGGAAAAAAACAGAAAAAATAAAAAATAAAAAGCAAGACAATACAAGATACATTGCAAAAAAAATACATTCAGTTTGCTAAAATATGGGGCAGTATGGACCAGTCCTGCAACATCTCCCACTGAATTCACTTCCACCACAATAAGGACTAAATAGAGACATTAGAATTTAGCAGACCAAGTATTTTATAGAGCTTACAATTGAACCCAAAAACATTTTCAGTGATCCTCCAACACCACTGTAATGCTGGACAGTGCTACCTTTAGCTCACGAAAAGGGTTCTGTTAAGTATTGTGGAATTTCAGCTTCTTTGATAGTAAGGAAAGATCATTTAGTGAATCTGTGTCATAAATACAAGTTAGCTCAGAGATGCTGAGATATCTGGGGATGGACTAAACTAAATCCAAGAGCTCCATGAAGCTGCTTAGTGTCAGGAGCCAAGAGTGACACAGTGAGAACTCTCCATGACCTTGCTCCTGCTGTGAACAGACCTGCACACCCTGCCTCGGGAGCCAAGTGATTTCTGTAGGAGGCAGCTCGTTGTCCTACTGAACTCCAGTGTTTCCAGTCCCAGCAGAATGTTCTGACAGCCCGATAAATCTCCTCTTAACCTCCCCACTCTCCTAATCCTCAGCAGTCCAAGAACTTCTCCGCAGTACCCTGAACACTTTCAGGGGTATATAACTCACACTTGAGAGCTGACATATGGGTCAAACAAGCATCAGATTGTTGCGTGGTTTTCATACCAGCCCTTGTAATCCCTGGGTTCCCAACATCTGTCTTTCATTTGTGATATAATTACACATTTATTTTCCATTTTATAGTTTCATTTCACATACTGTTTACTTGATCTTGGGTCTGATCTTGCTGCAGCCAAGGGACATCACGCTCCTTCTTACCAATATGAACATGTTTCATTTGAGCTTAACAAAGTTCTGCAGTTTTCTTGTTCACCCATTCATGTATTTATAGAAGAAAATTGCTCATACATTCTTCCCCCTGAACTACAAACAGGCTCTTAATACTTCACAAAAATCTAGTGGAAAAAAAACAGGAGAAACTTGGCCAGTTCTTCCATAAACACTTAAAAACAACTGCAAAAGCTTGAGGAGTGTTTGGGAGGTGAGGGGGCAGAAAGAGGTATCAATATTTAATCCACTGCTAAAAGTGTAGCATCAAAGCTGCATCAGGGTGGCATAACGTTGCAGCTGGTTCCATTTTCGTGTTCTTACATTAAGAAACCAGCTTTTCCCTTTGCATTATGTATTAAATAGTACATATTTTAGAATCTCAGAAAAGCATCACTAAGCCTTGGTAAGCCTTTGTAATTGAAAAAATTGCATTTAGCATTTTACAGACTAGACATGCATGAAATACCAGATTCAAGGACAGAGCTAATGTTAATTTCTTGATAGTCTCTTGTGATCTATACCTTCTCAACCTCGACACGTGGAAAACACAGCAATCAGTGTAATTCTCATGCCTAGCCTAAAGCATGCTTGCATTCTTCACGTTTGAGCAAGGAAAGTTCAGGCTTTCCAGCCACACAAATTCCTTCCCACGAGGAAATTGCCACCATGTGGTGACGAGCTATCGTGTATATGTTGCCTATCTGGGAGAGCATTAAGAAACACAGCGACGCATTTCTCACAGGTTTGGCAGGGACAATCTGGTTTTGCAGGTTGCTCCAGGCAGGAATTGTGTTTTAACAGCACACTCGGAATGGTCAGTGCTCTCTGAGCTTTCCAATTAAACTCACAGTCTCCATACCTGACCTCTAAAGGCCATCAGGTAACACCAGCCAGGCACGTGTTTCCACTGAGAGCACACACAGGGAGAGCAATGAAGATAAATCGGACATACTGCTAACAGAAAACATCTCTGGCAACCAAAGAGCAATTAACGTTAGGATTCTTAATCATCTCGACCATCTCCACATTGGAGATAAGTGCATTAGCACGTGGGGGAGTCAGTGGGAATGCCAGGCTCCACGGGGACGAGCCCTGGGACTGCAGTGCTGGCACAACCTGCTCTGATCCACAACTCCAACCTCCTCCTCTCCCCCAGCCCACACAGGCTCAACGAGCTACAAGGGAAGTCCTTGGTAAAAATGGGAGGGGAAGGTATTTTTCTTACAAGCCACGCAGAGCTGAACAGTGCAACACATTTCTGCGGCACCGCTGAATGTGCTGCAGACTGGTTTTACTGTATCCACGAACACCAAAGTTCATGCCACGGGTTACCTTTCAAAATAATAAGTCACGTTTCCACAGTATATCTGTGCGTGACCGGACAATGTAAGTTTGCCATATCATCTTCCTTACCTCAAACACATAGAGGAGATGGTGTGGCTGTCGCTAGAACACACGCAGCGTGGCTGGAGCTCCACGCCCTGCCTGGTATCCATTATTGAGGGTGAGCAGATGTTTGCTCGCGCTGTCACCCACTGCTGGCACAGCACAGACACTGTTCACACGGGCCGGAACCGAGGCCGGTCCTGCCACCGCTCCGGGAGGAACAGGCAAACAATGCAAGGCACTGAAGCAGGCAGAACTCGCTAATGGGGTTTGATAACAGCACAGACACCCACTGGCTCCTTCGTTACTGCTGCGACCCATTTCCCAGTTAATTCTGAACACATTTGGATGCATAAAATCACACTAAGCGCTGTATTTAAAGACATTATCTAGCTAAGCACAGGATCCCTTCACCACCTCTCCCGTATTGATTAAATGACCAGCACAGCAAGGATTTACAAGGCCACTGTAAGAGAAACCATCTTCTCCAGAATCTGCTCATCAGTTCTTTTGTGCTCATTTGTGCTCGCCACGCTTTAAGTGGTTTTCCATTTTTTAATACAATACATTTCTGAGCACACTGTTAAGAGTATCATCAGTGCAGACACACTAAAAACCACTATTCTTCTATTCAGTATTTCTAAACAACTAAACATCACATTAAAAAAATACTGGAAAAGACAATCACTCTGAAATACAGCCTGGTTTTGTCAGCTAGCGTAGATTTTAAAATTCAGATGCTTGCATTTTACTTGTCTGCCATTACTGGCAAATTAAAGCTATGAACAAATGCTGCGTAGGCAACAAATAATTCTACTAACATGCCAACAATCACTTTAATCTCTTCCACTTAACAACTCATGAACCTTTTATGAACATAATCTTCTAGAAGGTAGCTGGTAATACAAGATAATCCCAGTACAAGTTTAATTAAAAATACAAACTACATCTAGCTCCATGCTTCCCAACTCTTTCACGCTGGAAGAGCAAGAGTGGCTATTATTAATAGCTCTGTTAATCTGGCAAACTGAAGTGCACAAAACACGCTAAAGAAGCATCCAACAGACCATTTCACACTGAAGAAACAGTTCTCACAAATTCTAACTTGCCTTAAAAAAACCAAACAAAACAACTGCTTTAAATAGCTGAACTGAAGCTTGCTTGCAGAGTTATGGATCCTGCTCTTATAAAGAAAACGCAGTACAAAATTAGCCATTGTTACAGGCTACAATGGAATTACTCAGAAATAAAAAAAAAGCCATTTTCCTTCATGAAACATAGAATTTGAGTCACTTGGCTGTCAGATGGAAGTCAACACAGATTTCATTTGACTGCCAAGAGCCTTATTTGAGTGGACATGAAAGACATTTGCTATTTTTAAACATACCTCATGTAATCATTTAAGCAGAGCCCTGTAATTCAGACTGGGGAGCTCTTTTCACATTCAAAAGCTGACCAGGAGACGGGCCTTTACAGTTCTGTTTAAGAGCTGGCTTGTTTCCAATAAATACAGTTTGCACTCCCAAGCTCCCCTGGTAATCATCTCCACAGCTCCTTCCCCTCTTCTAAACCCTGCTAGAAATACCTTAAACTGCCTGAAAGCCTCCAGAAAGCTCTTCCTGCTGACCTTGACCACAGCCACTGCCTCATACCTGTGGCAAGTAATAACTAGTCCAGGCAGGCCAACACTGGCCACACAATGGACACTCAGGTTGTTTTGGGTGTATCCAACCCTTCACTACCCTGACTAAGAACAATGAAGTCCAAAGTTTGGCTCTGCCATGTGGTGCCAACAGTCAAACCTGTCACAAATACAGAAGTGGCATCTGCCCACAGCCCAAACCTGAATCACTTTCTCACCTCAAACACCAGCTGTGTATTTCTGAGCTTTACAGTTATTCCAAGTCACACAAGGAACTCTCTTTAACATATATGAGTAAATACATCTCTAATGAACCCTCCTGACACACACAGAATGAAGTCATGGGTAGGTGAGCTGTGACATTGGTTTTGAGAAGTGCATTCCCCAAACCACTAAGTTCTCCGTGAGTTTTTTCCATTTTTCTTTTGGATGAGACAATGTGATTGTGAAAGGCACTGTATGGGCTCTTTTCACACCAAGAAAATAGCAAGAAATCCCACGCTGGAGAGAAAAAAAGTGCACAAGCAAGCAAAATTAAACCCTGTGATCTAACACAGATTCCTTCAAACATGTTTCAGCTCTGACACTTCACTGAGAACTAAAGGCACAGCAAATATTTTTGCCTCCAACAAGAGAGCATCAAATTTTAGACACAACTGAATGAGTTACCACTACAGAGAAATGTGGGTTTCCTCAAGCTCAGGATCATCAAAAAAGCCAGACTGTACAAAGGCTTTGTCCTTTCAGGAATACACTCGACTAATCTTACCAGACAAATGTAATTCAGATGGATATCCAGCTCCTAGAGGGATCAGGGACCGGTGCTATTGCTCACAGAAGTCCTTTCACGTTTGGAAACCAACTCCTTTAGATGTTGCACTGTAACAGCATTTACCAGCTCCCTCCTCTTAAATGATTTGATGCATTTCATTACCCAGGGCTACCCCAAATGTCAGACTTTCTGCACACCCTTCATCTCAAAGCAGTTTCTCACTAATGTGAAAGCTTCCAATTCAAGCTTCGGCAGCATTCAGTCCCCAGAGCACTCAAGGTTTGTTTTGATACCAGCAGCTTAAAAAAACCCAAACAGCAAAAACCTAAAAACTGTACTGTGCTATAGAGACAACACTGCCAGCCCTCCCTGACAGCCAATTTATCTGCAGTCCAAATTCATAGCTAATCAAGTCACTAGAGCAAGCACATCAGCCACGTGCCACGCTCTGCGAGTTCCTCCTGACAAACACTTAACATCTGCAGTCTTTTGAAACAAGAGACATTTTTCCACAGCTGCAGAAGTCAAACTGTGCTATGGATGGCTGGCCCCTGAAGTCCTATTTCTGCAAGTAGGAACTGATGACCTGAGAACTGTTAACATCAAGGAACTAAGCAGCTGCAATCTCAAAGGGATGTTTAAGTGATGCTCCCAAATAGGTTCTGCCCACAAAAAAAAAAAAATCTGCTACTTTCAAAATTTACAATATTTTTTTATCACTAAGGCATTTGGATGAACTTCCACACTGAAGACAAGGGCTTTGCTGCTACACTGGAGAGGTACTTCCAAGATCCTTGTACGTCTGGTGTCTTTCTGTATCATCATAATGTGGCAAACGAAAGCGGTGGACTTATCTTCATTTTCTCTCAAAAAACTCCAAGTAGCAGGGCAAAAAATAAGTCACATTCAACAACTCAAGCACACTCATACACATGCCTAAGTACACTCATAAAACAAGGAAACCCTCTTTCCCCCAGACATCCTCCCTGAAAATTGTTTGTATGATAACTTTTAGTTTAAAGTTTCCATCTTGGGAGGCTCATTCAACATCTATAACTTCACCTTTGTGCATTTGAAAGCAAAACCCCCATTTCATTCCCTTTAAGGAGGCCGAGAGAACGTTACTCAGGATGTATTTCCAGTATCGATTGAGAACTGCTCCCTGAATGAGCAAACAGCCAATTAGTAGCAGGAGGGACACCAGCACAGGAGCTCTGCATCAGTAATACCTGAGCCATCCTGCTGCCACACAGGGAAAGAGACTGATCTCCTCTGCTGAAAGCACAAGCAACTAAACCAGGGCCAACAACTTACACTTACTCATTCCTACAAAGCTTATTTTAAAGGCAAACTTGATTCAGGACAGGAATTAAAGCATAAAACAATTCTGAGAGCCATGGAAAACAGCAAGCTAGACATTTATTCTAAGACTTTGGGGGGGGGGAATAAATCAATATAACTCAAATTTGACAGCTAACAGAAGAGGCATTTAAAAAACAATAAGTATAGTTTCCAGTCAATACCAAAGAATTAGGTATTTTCTACAGCTGCTGCTATCAGAAGATCCTTAACTACTTTGCTATGGACAAGTAATTCCAAATAGATACTGATGATACATCAAGACACAAAATAACAAAGGCAGAGACACAACATAAAGTTGCCAGTAAAATTAGCCTGTAAAGTAAAAGAAAAGCAACCATGCCTAAAATTAAAAGGCACAGTGAGAAAGTGATGATCTGCAGCCACAGGGAACACAGCTCAGTGGTGCTTCCATGCAAATATACCATTATTTATATGTTTTTAAAGCACTGACTGCCTATTTCATGATCACTGCAAGAAGGAAATGTGTCATGTTTAACTAAGTTAAACACACATTTTCAGATTAGCAAAGTAAACAGACACAGAAAATTGGCACTTTCTTATTGCTTAACAACTATAAAACTTCCTGATAACAATGACAAAGTACCCTCACACCTATTTCACAAGCAGAAGAACAAAACTGCCGGGAGTTATTCAGCTCAAGGTCAAGCAACAGGTTTGGTGGGGGGTTTTAAGTGTCTGGAGCACAATCCCAAATACTGTGACACCAACATTTAAATTCCTGTTAGGAATCATCAGCGTGCAATCCTTCCAGTGTCTCTTGTTGTCTGCTTGTAGCACGACCCTTTATCATCTCCAGGAATTAAAGCTATGACCTCATTCCAACACCTTTGGGATTTAAGCCAGGAAACATGCTCAGTTTCAAACAGAACGTCCGGAACAAGAGGCCTCATTCAGTAACAATCCCTCCCAGCCTTCGCTCCTGCCCAAGAACGTCCAACACGTGCACGAGGGCCCAGAAAAGTCCCAGCAAGGAGAAGTGTGAGAGTAACTTCTGGGGACTCAGAAGGCCTGCTAAACACACACAGAAGTAATTACTTTCCACACCTTGCTCCACTCGTACTTTGGGACAAAAGCTACGAAAGGAGTTATTGGATGGATAATTAGTGCAGGGAAAGAGAACATTAATTGCTGCAGAGAGAGCAGTGACGCAGCCCGAGCACACAGGCAGAGCCAGATTCATTTCTCATACATCCCAGCCATGGACAGAGAGGCATGAAGTTACACAATAAAACCCAACAATAAAAGGCTATTCAACATGAAGACAAGCAGGAAATAAGAATCAAATTATTTTTTTCCAGCCAGAAGAATGAGCAGATATGCTGTTTACAGGCTGTTTAACAAAGCCAGCCCTGGAAGGTGAGCTGTGACAGTGACAGAGACTCAGGGAAGAAGAAACTTATCCTCAAACTCTCCCATCAATCATCAAAAAAAGCAGAGCAGGTGGAATCTCAAAGTCTACAGTAGGAAAATTGGCATTATTAGGAAAAAACCTAAGCAGAGGTATAAAATTAACATGGTGCAAAAGGCACATACATTGGTACTGACCTGCTAAAGGACACGTGAGCTATAACAAGGCGTCACTGATAAATCCAGCAAACATGCCCATTTCAGTTTTGTTCCCAGTAACAGCAAATCAACTTCACCATTTAAGCCGTATTAAAAATTAAACACACTAAAAATTATATGCTCAGCCTAAATTAGTCTTAGGGTAAGCCAGTTTATCTCCTGATGACTTACTAGCTGGGCATTTGGCTCAGAGGAATCTTGAAGTGCACAGATAACTGAGTTTGTTGAATCACCGAGGAAAGTTTCTCATCTTAAGGGTTCATGTTGGAAGGCAAGTAACATAATTCAGTGGTTTAAGGAGCAGTCAGAGGCAGGTCTATTAAGTCTCATGAAAATGAATGACCTTAGAGACATAAATTAGATTTCCTGCATCTCACTCCCAGTTTGTAAAAATGAGGATTAAGTGTTTAAGTCTCCTGCACCGACCTCATTAGAAGATCTTTAATGGAGACATCGCTCCTTATACAAAATGTACCACTCTGGCACAGCCACAGCAGGTACCAGAAGGACACACAGCTCCTGTTAAACTGGCTGTGTTTGGTTCACCTAAAGCATGAAGCACCTGCTCTGGAGAACCTCCCCACATGCCAAGGGCTCGTTCTTAATTCAAAGCCGATCTGAAGATCCTGACTGCCTGGACACTGTGATTTTTTACTGGGTATTTCTCAGGGAAATACGACCCTTACAGCACTGGAATTCCATGATGTACAGCACTTTCTTCTTCCATATTCATGACACTTTTCATTTTAACATGCATGAATGAAGACTCCTAAATCAAGGAAAAGATAAAGAGGCATTTCAGCATCAACACCATGTATTCCAGTCCCTTGTGGATGTTGGCATCAGCAGACTACTGTCACAAACACACTTGTTTAAGAAGATTCATAATCCTTAAACACATATATTTAATAGCTTTGATATTTGGCACAAAGCTGCTGATCCCCTAACATCCTGTAATACATAGTTAATTACTAACTGAATTTGCCATTTTCTTCAAACCAGGGAATAAACTGGTTGCCAAAACACTAAGCTTTGACAGAAACCATCATATTCTGTTTGAGTCCTCTACTCCACCACCCCAAAACGCTCCAGTCTAGATCATCCTGCTTTGTACAGCACTACTACCATTTAATTACTGCAGGTGCTCAGGTTTAAAACATGGTACAGCCTAACCACGATTCCAGGTAGGAAATTCCAACCACAAGATCCAGAGCTTAACAAACAATATCTGCCCAAGAATCTAATGTATAGCACCTGCAAGGTATTTGAGAGCAAATAAGATTCATCATGTTTTAGCCCCCTAAAATGAATTTGGGCAAACTTTAGATAAAGATTCATTTGTGGAAGAATTGGTATAAACACACACACACACACAGATTCATGTAAAACCAAACAGAAGCTTGGTTTTCTAAAAATTTTAACAGTGATTTCTCACTAAGAAGAGATTCTGCTCCTCAATGTTTTTATTCATTTTCAGGATAATATATAACAAGAACGTTTCCCCTTCACATTTTACCCAGAGTTGTAGGAGATGCCTGCTCCCAGACCAGCTGACACTAACAATGCTCCAAAAAAAGGAAGCAAAACCTGCAGGAAGATGGGCCAAGTGCCCAATAACTTGTCTGTTTCCACCCCAAACCAGCTGACCACATGAAAAGGACCAACATAAAGCAGACACTGCTCATCACCAGACAGAAATATTTATTAGCACTAGATGACACAACTTCCTTTCTCTTTCTTTAACCCAGTTTCTCAGCGAAAACAAACTTCTCTAATTCACCTCACTTCCCCCTTCCCCCCCTCCCCAATTCCCTTATCCTCTTATTTCATGCCAGTAACTTCTGGTGGGTAATGAATTTCCAACCAGCCACGACAGTCATCTCAGCAATAACCAACATTCCTGAAAGTTTTGTGCAAGCCAGCAGATGGATAGGAAAAAACTCTCTAATTAATTACATCCCCAGGAAGGCAGGGCCAGACAGAAACCAGCCTTTGGAGTTGTGCTTGGCAGCCAGATCACCCGTAGGCACAGCCCTGTTACTTGCCCCCTCCACTGTTAGGAAGAATAGGGGGGGAGAAAAGAAGATTTAACTTGCAACAAGGGTGGAGGGGGCAAACTTCAGGACTTACAAGCTCTTGTCTCCTCAGCAGAAATACTAAAACAGAAACTTCATTAGTTCTGCTGGCCATGAAAATAAATTTACACTACAGCCTTCGCTGCATGCACTACAAAAGATCATGCAACATCCATCATCAAAAACCAGAAATCCTGTTACACATTTGAAACAGGCCAAAACTGACTCTCAGTGCCTAGGATTAATAATACCATGGTAACTTTTTTTATTATAGACAAGGAGATTAAATACATAGATTAACTAAGACCTCAAAATTAAACGAGCACTCATTTTCTTCCACTTACCCTGAATCTTACAACAGTGAACTAGCCTCTCATTTGTGTTCTGTAGGAAGAACAAAAGACAACCTCCATGTTCAAAGAATCACCCAGTTTTCCATAACTATCATCCAAATTTACTTTTTAATCTATCCAATTTAAGCAATACCCAAACTGATCTACATTTTCGGAGTTGCACTTTTAGCAGAATTAAGATGCCCAACACAAACAAATCCGTCATGTCTCAAATTCAGAGAAACACCATCAGCTTTGACAGTTGCATTCCTTGTACACATCTCTAAGAATTCCACAGAAAAAGGTGATTATTATCCCCACTGGGCACAGAGGGGAAAGTGATGTTTGTATCCCAGCCAGTTTCACTTTTCTCTAGGTCAAGGTACAATTCCGGATGCTCAGTGAACTAACAGGCATTTGCATTAAAAACAAAAATAAAAACAAAAACAAACCCCACACCACCTTTTGAAACGGGAACAGCCAGCTAATATTTCCATCTGTGTGTGTTTTTCAGTCTCTTACAGCAATTCCTTGCCCCTGCAGACTTGTAAAGCAGAAGGAGCCAGCGCAGCATTCATATCTTGTTTGCTCCTTTGTTCCCCCATCAGGCTCTCTGAAAGGAGCAGTTGGGCACAGCCACCAACATTAGCAAAGCTTGTGCAAAGCGCTGCTGGCAAAGCAACACACCGAGCACAATGGTGCCTTGTGGAGCTGCTCCCCAACACCTCCTATCGCTCCGAGGAGGGCTCGGATTCTTCGCGTGCTGGAAAAGCCATTCCCAAACTGACCCTGCTCACGCTCACCGCCCTTTGCCACCCTCCACACCACCCGTGCCAGTCTCACACGCCTCTCAATTCCCCTCTCCCCACATCCTTTCCCTGCAAGCTTCATTTCAGGCAGCTTTAAAAAAAGCACATTAAATAAACACGTCTCCAATCAATAGGGGGTTTGTTCTGTTATGGTTCAAAGATAGGTTTCTCTTAAAATACGCCGTATTTTAAGCCTATTGATTTAACTTTAAGCTCTGAGCTAAAATCAGAGAGTATGCACCCCTTTAAGTCAAGCAGGATGATTTGTTTAGACTTCATGCAACCGAAACAACTGCAATATATAGCAAAACCAGAGTGAAAAATAGCTAAACATCAAAAATAGTTGGTCCAACCAGGACACCATCCTAAAAAAAACCCACACAAACCCATACATTAGAAACCTAAGAGTTGGTTGTTTCGAGTTTGGGGGTTTTTAACAGTTAAGTCCAATCCCAACCGCCCCTTCTTAATTTATGTAGTTGCTCCCTCATCTCATTTCAGGACCACATAATAACTAATTGTTTTCCAACTGTCATTATTCTTTTAGACTAGAAATTAATTACAATTCGAGCACTGTACTCATACCAACACCACAGAGTGTAACACGTTCCCGGAGCTTACAGTGCCCTTAAATATGGCTCATAATGAAATCAAAGCCACCCTCAGGCCATCTCAGTGTATGAACAGCACTGCTGAGAGGACAACACACCTTCTGCTGCGCCACTGCACAGCCACGAACACAGCCCTGCTGAACCCAACATGCCCACAGCACACCTGCTTCCCTCCCACTCCCAAAGGGGAAATAACTTCTTGATGGGCCAAGCATGGCTAGAACAGAGAGATGCATTTTGTTGCTGTGATGGTAAATTTAGAGTGTTATTAAAGCAAGTCAGTTATTAAATTGCAACATCAGAATGCCATTTTTCTCACCGAACATGTAATCAGCATTAACAATTACAGAATCATAGATTTGAGAGGGATCCACAAGGATCATCCAGTCCAAGTCCTGGCCCTGTACAGACACCCCAACAATCCCGTCCTGTCCCTCAGAGTGTTGTCCAAACCCTCCTGGAGCTCTGGCAGCTTTGGGGCCGTGCCCGCTGCCCTGGGGAGCCTGGTCAGTGCCCAAACCACCCTCTGGGGGAAGAACCTTTCCCTGAGATCCAACCTAACCCTGCCCTGGCACAGCTTCAACAATATACACACCATATCTCTTGATGCTCATGACTGTTGCTGCTTATTCACCTTTTGCTGTGGCAGCACTGAATCTATACCCACAACTCCCCAGCATGGACTCTGCATGCAAACAATCCCCCCTAAGGTAAACCAAATCCCTGGATGCAAAGAAATCACTATTTGTTAATCCAGCTACATAATTACTGGTTAAGGCAGGTCTGTCTCTGCTGGTTCCACTCACCTCTTCCACCCAGGAAATGCTTCCTATTTTGAAAAGCTTTGTCTGGATGGAGATCTCTCTCTCTGTCACTCCACAGTACAAATCCACATGGCACAGGAATCTCACGGCCACAGAGAGGCAGCTCAAGTATTTCACCGTACCTCTCTGAACTCACACCATAGCACTCCTGCAGACAATGGCCTACAGTAACATCAGCATTATCACTGGCCACACCAAAGCAATGTGAGGGGGAGAAAAATACCCAAAAAAGAGTCCTCGACCCAGAGGCAACCACCACATGTTATTCAGGTAAGGAAAATGAAGTCATTTACCCCAATTACACACTGAAATCAGCTGAAGAGTAAAAAACAAATCTGGGAGGCCTCATGATTAAACTGTCACAGTCACTGTTTCCTATTTTCCATGGAATCCAGCACACTGGCAACTTTTCCTCAACACCCACATGTTATCTTTTCACCCACTCCTGCAGACCTCAGTATCACCAGCTAGCTGAAGTCACCAGTGAGCTAACTGAGATTTCACCACAGCCCAAAATCTCAACCCCTGGTGCAGCACAACAGCCTCAACACAGACAGCCCACAGTCCTGCGAGGACTCTGTGATCCCTGTGGGTCTGCTCCAGCTCCAGATATCCTACAATTCTACAGCTGGTTTGGCCTTTTTACAGATGCCTTAAACAATCAAGCATGGAAACCACGTACACACTGAAGTCAATCCCTGCACATTTACTTTGGTCACCCAGTGCATTTGCCTGACCTCTCCCCTCTTGACAGCAGTTTTCCTTGCACACACACCTCCAGACCAAACAACCCAAAGCCAACACACAAGCCTGAAGAGCAGCAATTTTTATTTCAGGCCGGCTGGGGGTCTGCATTTCAGGGGGAGAAGGTGGAACATGAAAGAAAGTTGAGAGGGGTTCAATGGAGTGCACTTCCGAGTCTCACCTCATGTGCTCCCTCTCCACATTCACTCACAGACAGAGAGCAGAGCCAGCGCTGGGAGGGGAGGAGAGAACATACACAATGTTTTGGCGCCCTTTAGCTTCTAATTTACTATTTTCTTTTTCCAAGGTACCAAAAGGCCATTGTGGGGAGGGGGGAAAGCGGTAGAAAACGCTTCCCTTTCCCTGTCTCCCACCTTGCAAGGAAAAAAAGGCCGTGTGTGAGGAGAGCACGGTCCCAAACACAGCGGAGCGTTCGGAGAAGAACAATGAGCTCCCAGCCTGGGCATTGTGTGCATCCACCTCCTGCTCGCCCCTCCAGACCTCGGCAGCCACCCAGACAAACCTCCAAAGCCCCTCATCCTCCAAGCCAGGCCACCGAAATCCACCCCACTCCAGCATTTGTGGCACAAACTGGAGCAGCAAAACCGAGAGGAGACGCATTTACCAGAAGTGCTTTTATTATTATAGAAACGCTTCCACGCCTCTTAACCACCATGGATTTCTCAGTTCTGAGGGAGCTGTGCACAGAAAAAGGAAAAAGCCCCAAACCTTTGCCTGGCAATGCAAGAACAACAAAATGAAATGCTGTACATTGCACATTATTCAGAAATCTGACATGTGCCTTTTACAACCAACTTCTTTTGACACAGCGTTCATTTTTATCTGCTTAAAATCCACAGTTAAACACAGACACACTATCTCGATTATGTCACTTAGATTTGCTCCGAGAAAGCATTTTGTTAAATTTTAACTCTAAGAACTAGGGGCTGAGGCTCCTCAATTCAGCTGCTTTGGTGCACAAGCGAAATAACGTCTTTGATTTCAATAATTGGCCAAGGCAACCCCGGAGTAAACAGCCATCAAACAGCAGCCTGCTGACTGCATAAAAACCTCCCGAGCTCCTCATCTCCAAGAACGCCACTGCTTCGAGGGAAAACTAGCAGGAGAAGGCAGCAAACCAAAATATCTGCAAGCAGCCTGTAAAAATAAATCTAAGGGCAGAGACACCTCAACAATGAATCATATTGTTTTCTTCCCAGCAATTTCTTGAACAGCCAGTTTCAGCAAGGAAGCCTCCAATGCTGTCTGCCTCCTACTACTTTTCTCATTCTGGGCACCTTCTTCTCACGCTTTAGAAGGAGAAATGGGAACAAAACAAACACACCAAAAAAAAGGAAAATAAAAAGGAGAGAAAGAAAGAAAGAAAGAAACCCCCTCACCCCTTCCTATGCTGCTGAAAATATTGTGATTAAATCCATTTGCATAGAATCTTCATTTCACAATGCCATACCCACACACACGAAGACAAGTGTGTGTCTTTTACACAGCTCGCTCAATTTTCTCTGTTTAAGTCCTACAGATAAGTCACGTATCACGGTTATTTAGAAGGTGAACAAGTTAAAAACCCCTTCCTGGGAGCATTCTCCCTCTCTGCTGAGCATCAGGGCAGACACGACAGAGCAGCAGTAAAGAAATAAACAAAAAAACCACCCCAAACCCCAGAAAATAAAGAAATAAAATTGAAAAAAAAAAAGATAATAGAGAAGTAAGAAAATAAAGAAATAAATGAAGAAATGAAAGAAATTAATGAAAGGAAGAAATGAAAGATGGAAAAATGAAAGAAAGGAAGAAATGAAAGATGGAAAAATGAAAGAAAGGGAGAAATGAAAGATGGAAAAATGAAAGAAAGGGAGAAATGAAAGATGGAAAAATGAAAGAAAGGGAGAAATGAAAGATGGAAAAATGAAAGAAAGGGAGAAATGAAAGATGGAAAAATGAAAGAAAGGGAGAAATGAAAGATGGAAAAATGAAAGAAAGGGAGAAATGAAAGATGGAAAAATGAAAGAAAGGGAGAAANAATGAAGAAATGGAGAAATGAAAGGAATGAAGAAATGGAGAAATGAAAGGAATGAAGAAATGGAGAAATGAAAGGAATGAAGAAATGAAAGATGGAAAAATGAAAGAAATGGAGAAATGAAAGAAATAAAAGAAATGGAGAAACGGATAAATGAAAGAAAGGAGGAAATTCAAGGAATGAAGAAATGAAAGAAATGAAAGAAATGAAAGAAATGAAAGAAATGAAAGAAATGAAAGAAATGAAAGAAATGAAAGAAATGAAAGAAATGAAAGAAATGAAAGAAATGAAAGAAATGAAAGAAAAGGAATAAAAGAAAGAAATAGCGAAATACAGCAATAAAATAATGGAGAAATAAAATAAAGACATGGAGAAATAGAGAAACGGAGAAATACAGAAACAAGACACAGAAACCGGTCCCAAAATAAATAATTAAATAAGCGCACAGCCAAACACACGCAGCCAGACGACCCCC
>VWZF01004263.1:266336-335976 GCA_013396755.1 Sclerurus mexicanus
CATCTTCCTCTCCCCCATCTCCCTTTCCCCCACCCTTTCTTCCCCATCCCTTCTTCCCCTTCCCTTTGCCCCCTTTCCTCCCGATGCCCAGCCCGGCCCTCCCCTGGCACAGCTTAGGACCAAGAACCGATGAGTCTCTGCTTGGTTTGGGTTGGAGGGACCTCAAGGCCCCTCTCCCTCAGGGGCAGGGACACTTCCACCAGCCCAGGGTGCTCCAGCCTGGCCCTGGGGCTGTGAGAGCCCCTCTGTGGGTCATCCAGCATCCCTGCTTCCCTTGGCAGTGCTGCTCCCTCCCTCCCTCCCTGGGCAGAGCGTGCCCACCCTGCTGCACACAGGGGTTTCCTCCTCGCCCTCTCGCATGAGCGAAGAGAGATCAGCACCGTGAGCAGGTGTGTTTGAGGTGCCCTCTGAGGGGGCAAGGCACACAGCCCTGTGGCTCTGGCAGGGTCTGGGTGCTGTGGCTCCAGCCCATCAGCCCTCCCAGGCTCACGCTCCCTCTGAGCCACGTCAAGCTGCTGCCACTGGCCCTGCACTGAATGTTAAGATTATGCACAAGTGCTTTGCTGGATAAACAGCTGATGCTGCTGCTCGCTGCTCTGTGCAGCGAGGAACTGACACAGCAGCAGAATTCCAAATTACTGAGGGGCAATTAATAAAATACTTGGTCACTTAGGACTTTTTTTTTTAAGCCGCTTCATCTCAGCTATTGCACATTTAGACAAGATAACGCGAAGGTGCCGGTGCTGGAAATAGAGCAGGGCTGTTCTTTAACATTAACCTCCCCTCCCGTGCACAGGCCAGCAAAATAAATCACATGGCTGGGAGGGAAGTCACACGCTCTTCCCTGGGATCTGAGAATGTTCCTGTGGAATTATATCTTCCTTCTGAAAAGGCAGTGGGACGTGTCAGGCTGGATTCTGCCCTCAATTAGAGCCGGGTAACCCCAGGTGTTTGCTGCCTCTGTGCACTGTCCTGCTGCTCTGGAGGCACCCAGGGATCAGACTGAGGCTGCTCGTGTTGCTGCCTTTAGCAGGGGAAGCGGGAGCTGCTCTCGCTGGGGACAGGGGCACACACATCACAGGGCTCGAGTTCTTTGCCCTGAACGTGCAGGAGGGATTTATCCCCAGCACAACTTCGGGGCCGTCACCACCAGAGGGTGAGACACGGGGCTGATGGTGCTCTAATAACTAATTTAGATAAGCGTCTAAAAATGCACATCAGCTCAGCGTCTGACACAGCCATTGCAGAGGCTGCACTTAAGCTGTCCTTGAGAGAGTGTGATTCCATCTCTGCTGTTTTCCCCGCTAATTACCATTTCATGTTCCTTGGCCTCTGGATGTAAGTGTTAAACACTGCAGGAACAGCCACTGCAGAGGGTTTGCCCTCAGCTTTTTCCAGTCTCTCTCCCTGTGATGGGAAAATTCTCCACAGCAGCATCTCTTTTTTCTCTTCTTCTTTCGTCCCCTGCTAACCTGGTGATCACAGCACCACACAAGGATTGCAAGAGTGTGCTCAGCACACTGTGGTGCATTTGGTTGGTAAACAGGAACAAGCATGTTTGAGGGGAATATCCTCAGATATATATATATATCTCCTAGTCCAGAGGAGGCCACCACACTGCTCAGAGGGCTGGAGCACCTCTCACACCCCCAGATCCACTGAGGCAAAAGATGTGGCAGGAACTTCAAATGTTTGCCATTATTATTCTTATGTTATGGAAAAATCACGCCCTCCTTCATTAGAGGGGGGAAAAGCCCAAAGAGTGGCAAAGTAGCACTTAGTGAATGGGCAGTGAGAAAAATGAAAATCTCTTTCAGACAAAACAGGTCATCAGTGAGTGAAGAGGTGAAACATTTCATGCCAACTTTGCTGCCAAGCCCAGCCAGTGCCCAGGTGGGTGGGGAACAACATCTGTGGTGCGTCCAGCCAACCTTGGGGACACTGGGAAGGGAATCAGTGCAATTGCACGGTAACGGCACGGGGCATTTCTGGGTTTATTGGTGTGCTGCAGGAGCCCTCACCCTGGCTGAGGGAGGGCTCTGCAGATGGCTTTGGACTCCTCTCAGCGGCATGAAACCTTCCCTTTGGCTGCAAAGTTTATTGTCAGCAGCTTGGAGAGATCACAAACTGATCTGTTCCCTCAGCAGCCGCGGAGGTTCATTACATCAGTGACTGACTCAGTTCTGCCCTAAACTGCTTTTTCTTCATAGTTTTAGAGAACATTTCTTTCTCCCTCTGTTAACCCTTATCAGAACCAAAATCTAACGAGGAACTATGAAGTCAAACCCCACCAATACTGACATTCTGTGAACACCATTTCAACCCAACTCGTTAAAATAAGGGAGACGTCTATTTTTTTTATCATTCTACAGTCATGAAATTACAAACCAGTCCTTGACCATGACAGATGAGTCAGGTTGTAACCTCAGCAATGCAGTAAAAACTGAGCTCTGATGAAACAGGCAAATGTCAATACAGCGATTAGCTCGGAAGATAATATTCTGAGAGGCTTTTACAGATGACCTAACTCCACTCACAAAAAAGGATTATATTCTTTCTTTCCCTTTGTCATATCTGAATACCAGCCCTTTAGCTGAAAAACTGTTTGCTTTGGGGGCTTTCTGCTTTGTTTTGTTTGCCGTAGAAATCTCAGGAATTTAAAAATCTCATTTTCACAGATATTACCAGAGAATTTTTTGGAAGTCTCATACCATGTGAAGGACGATGCTCTGGATGTTTGTGAGCACAGATATCTCTGTTTAGAACTGGCTGGATGGGCTGCAGTGAGAGCAAGAGTAAAGTAAATGAGATTTAGATCAGTTTGGGCACATTGACACTCCTTTGAGGGCACAGCAAACTCCACTGGCCCAGCAGAAGCTGCTCCAAAGCAGCATCTTATTCCTTAATGTGATGCAACTTTGCAGAGGCTGAAGAAACAAGTTCCCAACAGGACAGGCTGAACTGGCAAGTCAGTGGTGACTGTGGAACAGACGCCACTGGAAGAGGAAGATGCTCCTGGTTGTTTATCCCAGGGTGAAAACACACCCACGTGGAGACCCGGGCTCAGGAGTTCACTGCCAGCCTCCTCCTCGGTGGCTTCTTTCACATTCCCAAAAATCAGGCTCCTGAGTCACCTCTGAATGCATCTTTCTGTGACCTAAGAAGTGCCTTCTCTGTCTTTGCTCAACCTTTGTATTTCGCTGTGAAGTTTGGAATACACAGACTGTGGAATCTTTCTGTAGGAAAAGCCCTCTGAGATCATCGATCCAACCATTAACCCATCACTAAACCATGGCCCTGCACAACTCCCACAGACCCAGGGATTTGGGGGGAAAAGCCCTATTTCCTATTTCCATCCTCAGGCCCTCCTGTGCTTTCTAACACACAGCACACACAACCCTGACATTTCTGGGTTTAATATTTTTAATATTCTGAAACATCTCAGAAATGCGAAATGTTATGAATTATTTTCCTCATTATATATATAGAGATAGATAAAGAAATTTAAAACCTTTTTATCTTTTAAAGGTTTTCCATTTCCCTGACTCAGACCATTTCCTAGTGGGTTCTGCATAATGAATATTAGCAGAGGTTGGCTTACCACAGTGTCTAGTGAGACTCATTTATCAAAGCCCAGGATGTGAGCCATGCAAAGGGAAAAAAATCCCATTGAAAGGGAACAAAAAAATGTCAGCCCTAACAATCGTTCCTCTCATTTTTGTGTACTTGGGCACGTTCCAGTGCACACAGGGAGAGGACAAAATGACCATCTGCAGAACATGAGACGTGTCTAACGAAAGATTTGTGCACCTTGAAAGTCACCAGAGCTGGAGCTGCAAATGACTAATGAGTCTTTCCTCCTGAGTGGGATTAATTGCCCCACCCCTTGATGCTGAGCTCTGTGTCCCGCTCATGCCCAGGGATAGTTACACGGGAATTCCTTCTGGGATTTACATACCAGATAAAATCTGCTAAGTGAAGAAAATATAACAAACTTCCTTTCAACCCCGAACAGCTCCTGGATTGTAACATCACAAACTGACAGCAGTCCTTTGAAGCAGGATCCTGCAGGAGGGATCCAAGCACCAGAGGATTTGGGGGGTGTTTTTCTTCTGTGTTGTGGTACCTTTTCCCTTTGAAGCCTCCCAGCCTCGTGCCCGAGTAACCACTGGACATCAAGCAGTAACTACGTGCACATTTACACACATGACTACACAGGCATGTTTAGATCCAGTTCTGCAGCCACACACACACAAACTGGAGGTGTACCCATCTTCTTTCCAACAGAAAACCAGTTTTCCATACGGTCATGCCCTGCAGATGCACACGGACAAGGTGCCCGTGCAAGGCACAGCTGGGATCTAACACAGCTCAGAGTGGGGGGATTTCCCATTTAATGTAAACTCCTGGAATTCTGTACAGGGAACTGTCAGCCAAGGGCTTGGCACACGCAGAGAGCTGGCTCATTCCTGCGTTTCTTTTGGTTAATACCAATAGATTGTTCATAATCAACTGATTATCAATTGATTGCCCAGAATAGAAGCGGATGTGACAACCAGCTGAGCCTGACAGTGCAGGCTGGGGAGCTGGGCTGCCTCCAGCACTCCAAAAGTGGGATGATGGCCTGGGGACAGGCTCAGGGGCTTGCAGGAGCTCTGGAATCACAGGGTTGGTGTGACAAGGCACAGGGTCTTGCTAAGCCAGGCAGAAAGGGTGTGCAGTCAGGAGCCAGGAGGGCATTCAGACCCTGCACAGCTCCTGCTGTGAAGCCCACTGAGCTGTGAGCAGATCCACCTGCTGCCCGGGGAGGCTGAATCCCAGCCCCCGGGAAGTGCCCCGGTTTTCTGGCACAGCTGCCCATCCCCACGAGGGCAGGGAAGGTCTCAGGGGGAGCCACAACACCGCTTGTGCTGCCACCACAATGAGCCCACAAACACAGGGAATCAAAGGGCACAGACACCCCCGTGCCTTGGTGGAAACCCAGAGGCAGGGCAGGGCAGGGGAGATGAGCCCAAAAAGCTGTTTCTTACATCTGGGGCCCCAAAGCCTCACGCTGTCTGGCTGTACAGAGGTCTGCTCTGCTATTTTTGAGCCATCCTCTGTTGCTAATGTGGAACACCTCATCTGCGCACTCACTGCATTCCCACTATAAATCCACTGCTTCTCCTCCAGTGCAGAAAGTAGTAAATGGATTTACAAGCTTCCCTTCTTGTCCTAAGTGACTGACTTCACTTTAAGCTGTTATAAACGGCCAAAGCGTTCAAGGGAGAGAGGTGGATTGATTTCAGATTTGCATTTCTGTCCTTCCCACTACAAACCTGCCCCTCCAGGAGGGGTGGCTGGCTCCCACCTCCCCTGGTGTTGCAACACCGCAACCTTTGATGGCACAACTGAATGTGCTTTTCTGAAAGGAGAGAAAATGGAGTGACAGAAAGTGGAAGATTTCCATTTCAAGCACCATCTCTTTTTTTTCCCCCCTCAGCTCTTGTTATCTTCAAAGCACTGTACAAAATCGACTGATGAATCCTCCCCACCTTACTGGGAAGTGTCACCTGTCCCATGGGACAGGTGAGACAAGTGAGAAATAGAGGGATGAAACAGCACAGACAAGGTCTAAGAGCGTGTCCAGGGAGTGCTCCCACGCTCCCAGCACCTCCACAGGGACTCTCCACTGGAGAGGCTTGTCCTTAACACTCTTCATCCTCAACAGCTGGGCAAGAGGATTTCAGGCTTTGTTAAATAATGCAGAAAGCTGCCTGCCTTCCTAAAGCCACATACCTCTCCTCTTTAAGACAGGTTCAGACCTAGAAACATCTGCTCCTCGGATTTTGTTGGGACAGGAGACTTTTAGGCTCTGAATTCAGCTGTTCCTGCTGTCAGTGGCTTTACAGCCAACATAAAAGCCACGATATGCATCTTTCAATCACTGTTTATTGCAAGAGATTAGAGTAGAACCTGAGCCCTCCAGAGAATAAAGAACACAGGTTAGGGCTTACTTAGAGTGGTGCAGTAAAAGGGAGAAGTCAGGAGGAGCAGAGCAGCAGCCTGGGAGCTTTTGTCTGCACCCCTGCCCCAAGGAGGAGACAAACCAGAGGATGAAGTGGTGCGGGGCAGGAGCACAGCCTGGAACCCACCCTCACCAAGGCCCTGCAGCTCCGCTCTGATCAGCAAGCAGGTCTTTTGGGGAGATTTGTCACCCCCCCTCCAAAGCTCTGGCTCAGGGGCTTTGACATGCCCTGCTTTTTGCCAGCAGTTATTTGTTTGCATGAACCCACCCAGGGCAAATGAGGCACTGGTGGCATGAGGCTTCTGCTGCCAGAATCCCCGAGCCCATCCACACCAACATTCCCTCTCCAGCTGGTCCCTCTGGAGCAAAGGCACAGCTGGGACCCCAGCAGGGCTTTTTCCAGGCAGGGATCTGTTCTCAGAGCCCCACAGCAGCACTTCAGACACCTGTCCCCGCACCACATGTGTTGGGTCACCCCAAAACCGAGACAGCCTTAGCAAAGGAAAGTTTTGTCTGGCAGGAAGTGTTTGGTTTCCTTGTTAGTTCGTTTTCAAAGCTTTCCTAAGGGGTTTTCAAAGGAAACATCCCTTCAAAAGAAACAGTGAAAGTGCTTTCCTCTCCGAATGCTAAAACACACAGGGGCCTGAAAATTACATTTTGAGCTCAAATCGATGTGCCAAATTTGTAAACAGTCCCAGGTGGGCAGAAGTGATCCCCAATCCCTCCCTGCCAGCAGGGCTTTGATCTGGCAGAGGTGAGGCATCTGAAGGGAAGCAGCTGGTAGAGAAGGAACCATTGCTCTGGAAAAACCCTTCCTGGACAGCAGAGGATGATGCTCCTCGCAAAGAGCCCCCATATCCTGCTGTGGGATTGCACCGAGGCAGGTGCTTTCCCAGCTCATTTTCCAAGGGAACTCTACACTGCCTGCCCAGCACAGAACTCCCTCCCTCTCAAGTTACCCTCCGGACGACTGGGTTAAGCTCCTACACCTCGTCCCCCCAGCTGGATTGCTGGCTGCTGACAGGCACCCTCGGGCAGGGGAGATGCTGAACCAGGGCTGAACCTGGAGGCAGAGCCAGGGCAGGAGCAGGAGACAGCCCAGGATGCTCCCTGAGGGTCACGGTGCCTCCTCTGACAGCAGACACAGCTGTCAGCAGGGTGTCATTTTGCCTGGGCTTTGTCTGGGGTTTTTATTTTGCAGAACTGGTCTCTATTTCTTCTCCCTCCTGTAACTTAATCCTGTAAGTGGCACCAGGGATGATTAAACGTGTGTGTCTCCAGACAAAGCTGGGCCTGTGCATTGTGCTTTGGGCAGGAGATTTCGCCACACACACACTCCAAGTGTGGCATAAGGAAGTGATCTGGGCCTTATGATTATTTTCTTCCTTATAGTTTATTTTGTATCTCTCATTTTTATCATCTGAGTTCTTCACTCAACCTCTTTTCTTGCCCCATTGCCTCAGTTCTCTTCCTTGCTTTTTGGTGGGGTCTTTTTCCCTTTTTTTTTCCCTCCAGATTTTCCTAGCAGAATTGAGGGCTGCACCTGGTTCAGCTTACTTTTTCCTTCTTACCCTTCTCTACACCCTGAACTTTTAGTTTTTGTGCCTGGATCTATCCATGGAGCACAAGGTGCATCGGATCTGGTAGTACTTTGTTCCCTCTCGGGGACTGAAAGGGGGAGCACAAATGGGTCTCTCACTGTAGAAATGACCCAGCCTGGACTCCCCAGGACAGCTGGAGCACCATCCTGGAGACCCCAGGACTGAGCTGCAGGGAGAGGCCACATTCCCACACGCTCCAAGGAGCAGGGCTCTGGCATTTCATTCTCGCACCCACCCACAGCCCATATCTACAAGGAAATCGTTTCACCCTGCAACACAAAGCAGAAGGTAATAAAAGCCTTGCAAGGGAGTGGTGGGACTAAGCTGGTGCCTGGCACAGCTCTTTCAATCCTGCTGTGAAAGGGAGCATGAGGCCTGAGATGCTGCTGCAGGGCAGGCAGGGCTGGCTGCCCGCCCAGCCCAGATCCTCTCCCAGGCACCCCCCACCCTCCCTCGTGTTCCTTGCAGCCTGCACAGCAGCAGGAAAAGCCAGGGAGCCCCCTTCCAGCAGGGAAAACTCCCCTTCACCTGTCTTTAATGGTCCTTGGGGGGTTTTCCCCTCCAGCTCTGGGGACACACACGTGTTCTGGCTGGGAATAAGGCAGTGGGTGGTGATGGAGCACAGCAGTCAAGGAACTCCCTTCCAAGAGAGATGGTTCACCCTCTCTGCCTCTCCAGAGACAGGGAACACCGAGGCCCCTTCCTGGGCACAGCAGCCTGGGCAGAGTCCTGTGTGCCACAGGGTCCCCCAGGGTGGCCACACTGGCTGCACACAGTGGGACAGGGACTTCTCTGTGCCCAGGATGAGCCAGCAGGAGGGAGAAAGCGTTGGGTGTAAAATACCTTTTACCCATGTTAGAGGCAATAAAATCTACCTGGCAAGTCTCAAGATTTCCCTGAGCTGAGCAGTTCCTGCAAGGAACAGTCGATATACTGTTCAATTATACTTTTGTTGCTTTTCAAAAATCAACAATCTGAGGGGGAAAAAAATCATTTAGACCATTTTTGAATGACACAGCATGAGAGAAGAAAGGTGAGCAGGGTGGGACCTGGGTGCTGAGCCATCCCAGTCATCCCCTCAGCCAGCACCACGTTATGGATACACATAACCCAGGTCTTTCTGCTCAGGGGACAAAGATCTCCTGACCCAGAGGGTGACCCCACGAGCTTCTGAGAGCACCAGACAGAACTAGGGAGGTGCAGTCCTGTTGCGTTGGACACCCACAGCCCGAGAAAAGGGGTGAGCGGGATCTGGCCATGGTCCAGAATAACCAAAGGATGGGAAAACGTGCTTTGCACAGCCCCAGCCTCAGGGAAGGTTCTGAGGGATGTCCTCACTCCATACCAGGGGCCCATGTTCAGCCAGAAAGCCAAATGTTGAATCATTTGGTTTCTCAAGATTATAGAGGGATGGCAACATTCCTTCCTGTCCAGAACAGCCTCTCTGAGACAGGGCCTGTCCAAGACCTAGAAACCAACATTAGCAAATTAATGCTGAGAGCAGGCTGGGCTTCAAAGCAGAACAGCCACCTCTACACACCTAGAAAGAGAGCCAGAGGGTAATGAGAGATCTTTCCCATTCCAGTCCTTTGCATCACTCCATTATAAACCCTGTTACCCGAATAGCTCCCGAAAGCACCACCTGCCTCTCCCCTCTGCTCACCACTCATCACTTCTCCCTGCCTCTCACTCCAGCCCTGCTTTTAAGCCAGCCTGCTATTCTCAGAGCAGCCTCCCAGCTCGTGTTTGCTAAGCTGATGCCTCCTCTGCTCCAAGGAGTGCCATCCCTGCAAATTATTACAGTAATAAAGGCACTGGCTGTGCTACATTTGCTCTCTGTTATAAAGCACAGCCTTTCGAGTACAACTCCGTGGGGACGGCACAGAAAGGTGAGGAGCTGTGCAGCGGGATCCAAGCCCTGATTAAGGAGCAGACACATCTCTCCCCCTCTCCAACACTGCAGGTTTAGGTCTTGATTTCCAGCAATCAAATCTTGTTCCCTATTCACTTATTCGCCTCACTCCAAACACACACAGCGTCACCAATCATTCACTTCTCTCTAACACGCTTAAAATTCTTATCTACAAACCCCAGCCCCACGTTCCAGCACTTACCCACTCTGGTCTCTGTTCTTCCCTTTGCAAGGGACTCCTTTCAACGCTGCAGCCTCATTAGGCAGAGCCTGAATCCTCTGCAGCTGGAAGCACCTCGCTGATCTGGCCCAAATACTCTCTGAGATTTAACTTGAAAGCTTTATGTAACCGGTTTGATGGGACAGGTGAGCACAGCACCCGACACGGCGGGATTGATTCACCGGGGGAGGGAGGAACAGGCAGTTCAATAGCATCTGACTGGCTTCTGGCTTTCCAGCCCAAGCAATGTTCTGACCCTGCCACTTTACATGCCATTTCCCGGTTATTTTAAGGCATGACACACCTGGTAATTGACCTGTAACTGTTCTCTCCACCTTGCACTGACAAGGTGTGAACGATAATGAATTAATACCCGGGCTCCATTTGCAGTGTTGTTAACCAGCACAAGTGGAAGGGTCTTTTGTCAGAGCTGGGACTAAACTATTCATCTGAACAGAGAAGGATTCCAGCTTGCTTTGCCCCCAAGGTCGATGTAGCTGCACACAAATGCAGCAGCCCAGGTGCCAGGCCCTGCTCATGCCACTCAGTTCATCACAGTCTTCGTGCCCTTCAGGGTTTTGTGAATATATGGCAACCAGTGACCTGATTTCCCAACTCTTTCTGCCTTCCTATGCTTATTAAAGAAAATCACCAAGTGGAAATAGAGGCCTGGGTAAGGTGGGTTGAGCATTTGGACCTTACTGAAGTACCAGGTGAGACAGAGCTCTGCTAAGAACCTTCCTAAAGCATTCTGCATATATTACAGGCTTCCCTCTTTGAGGGAAGAAAAAAATCCCTTGATAGGATTTGTGTGTAATTAGCTGGTTTATTCATTTAACAGGTCTAATTCAGAGATCAGCTAAGTGTGAAAAGTGCACTGTACTTCAAATCTGCCACAGAGTGCAACCAGCCCAGCCTGAGGCCTTGGGAAAGGACAAAGGAGTGGGAGAGGAGGCTTTTACCTTGCTCTGAGCTGGGGCTGGTAAATTTGGTATTTATAGCAAAGCTCTTCTTAAGAGGAGCCTGACAGGGGAGCTAAATCTCCTAAGGAGACACAGCTGCCAACCGCCCAGCAAAGGGATGTTTTCATTGCACTGGACACTGTGGGGAGGGTTGTTTTGGGGCCAGCTGTGCTGCAGTTGTTCTCAGGCTCCACCTGCTGAACAGGCCACAGGAGCTGGGGAAACCCAAGTGTGGCCAGGCCCAAATTCCCCTTACTCCCTAGGGATGCTGGTCCACGTGCATTTGGACACTGGATCCAAACACACCCACAGCCCAGGTGGGAGGAATTCAGTGTTCTTCCTCTGCCCTGGGGCCACATTCCCACAGGAGATGAGCTCCAGCCCCTTGCACAGGGGCTAATTACAGCACTGCACCACACAACAGCCACCCCTTTCCTCCCTCCACGGTTACAGTTACAGGGAAAATGCCAGAACCTCCTCCTTTCCCACGTGAGGGATGTTCAGCATTCTTGGTGCTGCAGGCTCTCCAATCTTCACACAAGATGAGGTGTTTCAGAATCACCAACAGCAGATGAGTCTTCCTAGTTAAAAATCATCAATCAGTACAAGCCAGACTTCCCCTCAAGAGCCCTCCCTGTGCTACATCCTTTCACAGCTGTTACTCACACCAGCCCCAGGCAGACCCAACCCCTGCCAGCAGCTCCCAAACATCTCTGCTCTGGCTTTACTCCTCACAGAGCACACTCTGCCATCCCCTGGCAGAGCTCCAAGGCACAGGTTTGTTTAGGGATAAAACACCCCATCCTTACCCCTCAGCATTTCACAGCAGCCATTGGAACAAAAATCTCTTGGTATTTTCCCAGACTAGAACTGACAATATTCTTTAAGATCCGAGGTTTAAGGTAGATGGTGACACGTTCCCTGCAGAATCAGTGGCTTTAACATTTCCACTTTAGCGATTGAAAAGAAATAGAATTGACTTGCAACACTACCCTGCAACGCCCGCAGCGCCCACCGGGGGGCACCCTTGTGCTCCTCCCGGATAATGAACATTCCGGCCACAGGGAATCCTTTCCTGGAACTGAAACACCAGCAACAGTCATTAAGTGAATCGGAAATTAATATTTTTCTTACAAATCTGCCATTATGGAAAAGAAAAAAAGAAACAAGAACGGGCTTAGGCAACCCCTCCCTCAGTTGTGTAACAATTTGCTTTCCCTGGAAAGGGACTAAGGTCACAACTCTGCAACAGAACCACTGTGGGGACAGGAACACCGAGCAAACTCTTGGCAAAGCCCAGGAGAAAGGAATTCTTCCTCCTCATCTCCAAAAGCAGTGACTGAGCATGTGCCATGTGCTTTGCCACGAATGAGATGGTCTTTATTATCCCCTGCCCCCAGTCTCCTCCAAATAACTCAAAGCCACACATTGTTGGGTTGTTTGATGCTTTTATTTATCACATGTAAAAACACTACTATCTCTGTCTGCAGGTACCTCTTGCTGCACTGCAAATCACACAGCTCCAAACATTGACAGGCAGAGAAAGGAACTAAAGTGTTTATGCCCAGTCACGATGTCATGATCCCTGAGGGTGTTAAATACACAGAACCCCTCCAGGGACTGTTCTACAGAAGCAGTAGAGCATTACAATTAACAGATCAGAGTTGGTGAAAACACTGGGTGAAGGGATCATCTAGGGGGAAGAGAACCTGCAGACTGGTCTTTTCCTTCAGCTGCCCTTAACTTTCTAGTACAGGTAATTGTGATCTAAGTAAATGACTAGTGCTCGAAACCAGAACAGGGGTTGACTGATGCACACTTAGTTGACACGAGGGTTCCTGAAGTTCCTCCCAGCAAAGCGGGCCTTGCTGCCGAGCTCCTCCTCAATTCTGGGGGGAGGCAAGAGCACTGGGGGTCAGCAGACAGCAACAACTCCTGCACGAGCAGAGCCACTGGCCTTGCACTGAAACCCCTCACCTACCTGGTGCTGAAGGCACTACCAGTGATAGGCCAGTTCCCTCCAGCTGCAGTCATGTAACTGCACTGCTGGGTCAGTGCCACCCACCTGGCAGAGCTTAACCCAGATGTCTGAAATGCTTTGCCCAAGGGAACTGCCTCATGCAGAGAGAAGGACAATGTCTCACATCCAGTGTCACAGGATGTTCTGTGTGACGTTTCCTTCAGTGTGTCTGTTCAGGACCTCGCCCATCCAGCTCAGCCTTCAGCCACCCCCACAAGCACAGCACCAGCCCAAAAGCAGCTCTGCCAGGGGCAGTTTATGTCCTTAAGCTGCAGTGCGTTTCTGAGAAGCACAACACCCCAAAGCACTACTGAAGCATCCATTCTATGCCAGGCTCAACCCTGTTCCCCCTTCCCCAGGCTCACCTCAGCAGCTGGTTGTACTTGGCTAAACGCTCGGATCGGCAAGGGGCACCAGTTTTGATCTGAAAGGGAAATCAAAGTTAGGAAAGAACTAGAGCAGAAATAAGGCCACAGGTGCCAACACAAAACTAGTCAGAGAAATAAGCATAATCATGTAAAAATCATTTAGTGATAAGATTTATTTGAGCATCAGGCTCAATATCTACATACTCAAACACAAGATGTTTGGGGAGCAATAAAGACTGGTCATTTGCCATCAGCCTCAGAATCAGGAAATCCCAGTATACCCACTGGAGCTGACAAAGGTTTTTTAAATTGGTGGTTAAAGGTGAATTTGTACAAGATAACATGTTCTCCTGTCACACTCCTATGAGTCAAATCAGCTCCCTGTGTATTGGCACAGCAAATGTGCCTTGGCTCTGTCACCAAATTACCACATCAAGCAAAAAGCCAACGTGCAGCAGGTACAGATACCAACCTGACCAGTGCAGAGACCCACTACCAGGTCAGCAATGAAGGTATCTTCTGTCTCTCCAGAGCGGTGACTCACCATCACGCCCCAGCCATTCGACTGGGCGAGCTTGCAGCTGGAAGAGAGAAAGAGATGAGGCTCACACCGTGCCCGTGTGCTCAGCAGCCTCTGCTCTGGTGACACTGCCAAGTGGCAGCATTCCTGGCTTTGGCAAGACAGAACTGCCCTCTGGCACAGGCCAGGATCACGCGACAAGGCGGTGACCAAGAGCTGCTTTCACGTGTGCTCAGACTCTGGGAAGTTGTTCAATGTGTCCCTGTGACGTCAAGACCACAAAGGTACAGGTTTACTTGCCAATACTCTCTCTCAGTTAATAATATATTAGTTAGTAATTGCTATCCCTTTAGAGATGCCCCATCAACAGATTTGTTCCCCTAGATCTGGTCTGTGTGTTCAGCTCCCTCAGTTAAAGCCACCCTGCTCCCAGCACGGCCAAGGGGGCAGAACTTACGCTTGCAGGGACTCTGTCACCGAGCCGATCTGGTTGACCTTGAGGAGGAGGCAGTTGCAGGCTTTCTCCTCCACAGCCTTGGCAATGCGCTTTGGATTGGTCACAGTCAGATCATCACCAACCACCTGGATGCCAACACTGCCAGTGAACTTCTTCCAGGCAGCCCAGTCATCCTGGTCAAATGGGTCTTCAATGGACACCACTGCAGGGGGACACAACCAGCTTTTAGACAATGCCAGCCTGAAAGGCCTTGTTTAAATGCAGTGGTACCAAAGCACTGCAGCCAAGAACCCACTTTCAAGAACATTCCTAAGACCCCTAAGAGGCTGACCAAGGGAGGAGCTCTTGATCCCTCCTGTAAGGGAGGCTGCATCCCAGTTCTTTCCTTCAGCAATCAACCCTTACCCCCTGCTTCTTGTTAATGAAGAACTTACCAGGGTAGCCCTTGACAAAGCCCTTGTACAGGTCAGCCAGCTGGTCAGGAGTGATGTATCTGCTGGGGTCATCAGGGGATTTGAAGTCCAGGTCATACTTCCCATCCCGGTAGAACTCTGAGGCAGCCACATCCATGCCAATGACCACCTTGTCAGTGTATCCGGCCTTGCCGATGGCAGTCTTCAGCAGCTCCAGAGCTGGAACACAGGGAGGGATCTCTGACCTCCTGCCAAACATCTCAGCCCAAAAGCTACTGATCTCCCAACGGCAGCACACTCACTTGGCAAAGAATCTCCATTACCCGCTTCAGAAAGCCCAAAGGCTGCACAGAAAAGGTTCTTAAACTCTCCCACTTCTGAACTGACTGGAACAAGATATTACTTTAATACTGCTTTTAGCTTGTAATACCCTTGAGACACCATTATGGGATTCCTAATCTCTTCAGGCAGGACTACATGTCAGCCCAGAAAGCTTAATACTAGATGATACCACATCCTCCTTCAGCTTTATGCATGTGGGCAGCAAGCACTGGCTGCACTCTAATCCCTTTTTAGCTCCACGTCATGTGCTGCCCGTGGAAGTGGTGAGCATCCAAACCCTGCCTGGCAAGGGGCACACCCTGCCCATGCACAGGACACTCCTCTTGGCATCTGTCTGTTCTCCACTTGCACATTTAACTGCAGAAGAGGGGATAGAACCACTCAGTAGAAGTGTCTGCATACTACCCACTGTGCTACTGTTTGGCAGGCTCCAAGCAAGGGAACTCAGCAAGGTCCAACGAGTAAAACTCTCCCAATCACCTGTGACTCAGAGAGAAGCAGCTGGGATCAGCCAGGCTATTTGCAGTAGGAAGCTGAGATCAAGTGTTTTCATTGTTTGGGGTTTTTTTATGGTGTCAGTTGGGTTTTGTAAGAAGCTAATGTAGCACAAACTGCAAAAGCAGCTGCTGCCAGCAACAGAAATTCCTTGGACTGTAACAGTCACTCAAGGTCATCCTCGCTGATGTCTGTGAGGGTACAAACCCAACAAAGCTGCATGTGACACTGGGCTCAGAAGTGGCCCCATTCCTGGTGCTGCCTCAGGATCTCCAGTGTCAGAAAAGGCACTGCAGTTCAGAAGCCCCTCTGAACAATAACATAATTAACATGTAAAGTAACAAGCAACTTAAAAGTTTTAGTATTCAACTGCCTTATTAGCAGCTCCATTTCCGTGAGAGGCAGAAAAACAGCTCCTCTGGTACAGTTTTTGTAGTTACAGGTATTTTGCTTCCCACAAGACAAAAATGCCTTTCCCACAGGTTCCTGAACAGAACTGTTTGGCCCTGAAAGCAGCAACTGCCTCAACTTCCCAGGCAAAGCTTCCTGCACTCCCACACGTGATCAGGCAGAGTACAAACTGTTTTCCTCCTTTGTCAGCAGAAAAACAACTTTACTGATCTCTGACTACTGACTCTGGGAAAACTGCAATGCACAGATGTTTCCATATCACTTTTCAACTAGAAGATTCCCTTAAGCTGCTACAGGAATGGAACTAATGAGGCACTGAAGTTAAAATTATCCTGTCAAGCTACATAACTGATGCCCAAGGGAACACCTGACCACATCAATAGAGCATCTTGGGATGTTTGTCAGGGTAGCAAGCAGAGCAAAGAATCAGCAGCAAGTTCTACACCTTTGAACCTGCTGATCCTGCTTTTCATTGATATTGGGTAGGCACAGCCTTAATTCCCCAGCTATCAGTTACAGCTCCTCCTGCACTCAGATCACCCTTACCTTCTTTATTTTCCAGGATGTTGGGAGCAAAGCCACCCTCATCCCCCACGTTGGTGGCATCCTTGCCATACTTCTCCTTGATGACGTTCTTGAGGTTGTGGTAGACCTCTGCCCCGATGCGCATGGCCTCCTTGAAGCTCTCAGCACCCACGGGCAGGATCATGAACTCCTGCATGGCCAGCTTATTGCCAGCGTGGGAGCCACCATTGATCACGTTGAAAGCCTTGGGGTAACCAAAAAGAGCCAGGTTAGAATGTTTCAGGGTAACTTGAGAACAGCATTTGCACTCAGACATTCTCTAAAAAACCTGATCCAAGCCCACAAGGCATCATAAAGCACCTGGTCAGACCAAGGCTTCAGTCCCACCAAGAGACTTACAGGAACTGGGAGAATGACCTCTGGGTTTCCAGCCAGGTCAGCAATGTGACGGTACAAGGGGACACCCTTCTCAGCAGCACCAGCTTTGCAGACAGCCAGAGACACACCCAAGATGGCATTGGCACCAAATTTGGCTGAAAGAGAAGAAATTGTTCATGGAAATGTCTTTATTAGGAGATTCAGCAATGCCAGCCCCATGATTAAGCTACGGCAGTGCACAGCACATACCATACACTGCCAGTTGTTTGTGGTACAATAAACTAGAATTCTATCAACTCATCATCCCCTTTTCAGCCCTGAGGGCAACACAAAGCCCACTTACATTTATTCTCTGTCCCATCCATTTCCAGCATCAGTTTGTCAATCTTTTCTTGCTCCACAACGTTGATATTCTGCAGAGAGAAGCAAGTAGAACCATGTTTGACACCAAACACAGGTCCACAAACTCTCACCTACTCTTCACACTGCATTTATGTCCCAGCCAGGCACCAAAACTTGCTTAACGGCAACTACCAACAGCTGAATACACCAGTTCTTGTCATTATCACACAGCAGAACCTTTGGCCACTTGCAGCAGACCAAGGCTGACGGGCAAGCTGGATGTGCAATCACTTTACACATTACCTAGTCTGGCACCATCCTCTGTAGGTAGGGCTTAGGGCCCACAAAGCACTCAGGAAATCTCACTCAAGCAGACTTTTCCAGATCCCCTCAGACTCCCTTCCAAACTGCCCAGCTTGGATAAAACCCAGCCCCTCCTCATCCTTCAGCCACTCTTTTAAGACTAAAGCAGCTCATATCCCAACTGCACACCACTGTACCTCCCAGGTGCTTAATGCTCCTACACAACACCACACCAGGCTGCCAGAGGGGGTTTGATTATGTTAGATACGCATTCATTAAGTAAATTAAGTAAAACAATTGCTGCAGTCAGTTTGTTCACATGCACTCCAACACATTAACACCCCCCACATCACACAGTTCCCGCAGCCACCTCAGGAGGTGGGTTGGACCCACTGGCTGGCTTGAGGTGAGGTTAAGAGAAGACAGATTGCTCCTACCTTGCTAATCAGTGCAGGTGCAATCGTTTTATTGACGTGCTCAACAGCTTTTGAGACACCTGGAAGGAACAAGCAAATCAGACACTGGTCAACCACACAGGTTATGCAGGTATTAGTAGGGGATCTCAGGAACAGTAACATCTCAGGAATACCACTTCATGCCACTCCAACCCCAATCCAGCTGGAGCTTACAGCCAAATCTGAACAGAGAGGTCATCTTGACAGAGTGGGAAGTGCATGAAGGACACATTGCCTAGGAATGCCTGCTGCAAGGTTAGTCTGCAAGGCCATGCACTGGACACGTTGCTCCAAGTGACAAGGCTGCTCTGAAGCACATCCATTACCTGTGTACACAGGGCTGTCCCCAGGAACTCGTTAACATACTTAACAGCTCTGGAGACACCTGACAGAAGCGAAACGGGCAACAGAATCAAGGCAGAGATGAGGACTCACAGACAACCCCACAGGCATGCAAGAGAAAGGACACAGGTCCACACCTACCAGTCAGCAAGAGTCTGATACTGAGCAGTGGAACAGAAACAAAGGGTTCAAAGAGCAGAGGAAACTGTGCGAGGATGGACTTGGGCTTTCCACCCAGGTGGGCATGATTCTGCCAACACCCCTGCAGACACAAACCCCGAGTGGCTGAGCAACAGCATTTAGGGTTGGTTTTAGGACTGGCTACTCCTATCAGCTCACAGAACCTATGAGAAAGGTTTCCCCAGAAGTCAGGTATGCAGCAGCTCAGGCATTTCACCATCTGCTATTATTTTGTAACATGGCTAAAGCATTACCTCAGCACATGTTTTACTGTGCAGTGTTTAGAAAGATTTCCAAAAAACCTAAGCTTCAGAACAGTGAATGCTAATTAACTGCACCCTAAAACATGTTAATTGCTGTGTCAAATGGTCTAAGTCTGTAGATTTATATTATAAAGGGCCTACCAGCAGCTCATCCCATTTGGTGATTACTTTTTCACAACTCCTGTTATTTCCCAGCCTTCAGCTGCCACAGCCTGTTAACTACTGTCTACTTAAATGCCATTAAGAACTGCCCATAGGATCAGACTTAACAGCTCTAAGAACACACACACATTTAGCACAGCAAGGTAAGTACACATTTACTCTCCTCAAGAAAAAGTGCTCTGGGTGAACAGCATAAGCTTTTTGGGATATTCAGTCACACAGGAGTTTGTTCTGTGTTGAAAGTATTAACAACTATGAAACTTCTAAGACAAGGCTCTCCAAGTTAATTCAGCAGTTATCCACTTTAATTGCTCTTTCTTAATAGGAAAAAAAAAATAAAAAAATGTCAGCTCCCTTTCACCTGACTGGCAAAAAAGTCTGAAAATAATTCTATCTCCCAGCCAAAAGTCAGGGTGATTGTTTATACTTGGAAGGCATCACCAATGCTTTTAGAGCAGCAAATTATAAAGGAGGCCTGACTGTCCAAGCTCTCAGAATAGTCATAAGAACTACTATTAGGATGTTTATTAGGTAATGACATCTTGTTTGCAGCTATTCACTCTCACCCATACTTGTTCCCAAGCCAGCCTGGTGACTGCTGTGTTGAATTTTCTTTAAGAACACACAATCAGTCCCCAGACAAATAAAATATTACACCATTAACACCAACTTAAGTATCCTGGCTACCTGCAATGGCAGACAAAAAGTCAGAGTGGCTTTAGCTATTGTGCACCCTGAAATAGAAGCATCCTCCAGGATTACCAGGGCAGAGCCACACATTAGCTGTGGACAGCGGCTGGCATAAAACCTCAGGTTCAGGATTTAACATGCTGGGATCTAAGGAGCCTGCAGTGACAGAGCTGAGAGATTTCAGGGTTCTTTGAAAATCTGGCCTATGTAAAGACCTTGTGACTAACTGCAGTATGACCAAGCCCTTTTGGAGCAGGCAGTGGACATGCTCTTATGACACGCTGCTAATGCACTCTATACTCTGACACACACCAACACACAGGGCAAGAGAAGCAGCATAGCAAAGTACATTTGGGCACACTGTACTAGAGACATTGTCACCTGGCTGGCCTGCTGAGCTCCACAGACCCACCTGTGCAGGTACAGTGACCTCCTGCACCGCTGCAAGCAAAGTCACTCTCCACATCACCCGAGAGAACCAACCCAGCAGTCTCTGCTTTACCTGTGCCCCAGCTCACAGCTGCCACCTCACTGTTCATCCCCAGTGGCCCTGTTCACTTTCCATGCCTTGTACAGAACACAGACAGCAGTGCAGGAGCCCTTGTGTCCTCGGCTACAACCCAGCAGCAGCACAGGCAGTGACACAGCCACTGTAGCAGGGCTCACTGGGTACCAAGTCCAGGTTTACCTTTGCCCAGGTAGCGTGTCTTGTCATTGTCACGAAGCTCCAGAGCTTCATAGATTCCAGTTGAGGCACCACTGGGAACAGCAGCTCTGAACAGACCTGTTCACAACAGGAAAATGAAATGTCTTGGCATGTTCAAACCCACAAAACTTCCTATACCTACACACCATTCCCAACCTGCCCCTATTTCCATCCCTGGAGAGCAAGTCTCTTAAGCCCCATCTCTGCTCACATATACAGTGATCCTAAGAGGGTTGTCTTCTCCTTTACAGCATCACCAATTCATCAGTGTCTGCTTCATACTGATCAACAGCAAGCTGACTCATTCTCTTCCACTGTGCATTTCAAGTGTTTAAGATAAAAAACCCATCCATTCCCTTTCCAAAAAGGTAGCTTTATTCACCGGATCTACTTTCGAGCTCAGTCTGGCAGGCAAACTCTTAAATTCTTCTAAGATGTTCAATAAAAGGGGCAATTAGGAGGCCTAGTTTGTCCATGTGAGTTTTGAGCTCTTCTGACAACAGCAGAGCCACCCAGACAGTCCATTCCTCCAGCCAAGGATGCTGAACTTGGAGCAAATCTGCACACTGGAGTCTGTTCTGCTTGTGGTTCAAGATGCCAGCTTCAGGCTCCAGTCTTTCCCTTATCCCACTAAATCAAAGAGCTTAGTGGGGGCAGTCTCATTAAGTGACTGCATTAATCTTTTGAGGCAGAAAGATCAGCTCTTTAGTCAGTGTATTACAGCCATTGTGTTTGCTCATTCCACCAAAGCACATTGGTATGAGTTTGCACAATGCCTTTGTCAGATCCTATCAGATGTGGGATGAACAACTAACAAACCAAAGGAAAGCCTTACAATAATTAAAAATATAAGATGTTATATGTGAAAGCCCAATTAGACAAGTTCTTTAGTCATGCCTGAGTTCATGCACAGAGAAGAAATCATTACCAAAAATTCAACTCTGCAGAAGACTTTCATTACAGAAAGTGACTGCCAGACAAAGTGCAGTTATACAGAGTTTGGGGAGCACTGACAACTGGGACCATCAGCAGCTGTTCAAGGACAGGAACAAAGGCCTTAACTCTGAGTTTGCAAGTGCTAGCCCAGTTTATGCTTGGGGCAGGGGAAGGCAGGTTTGGAACAGCACTGGCACAATTTTGACTGTAAGAAGCAGCATGCTTCAAAAATCCTGCACTGTCCAGGCCAGCAACTTGAGCTCAGCAAACTCATCCCAAGAGAATGAGACAGAGGCTTTTCCTGCAAGTCTCATAGCAAGTTCCAACAAGTTCTATGTATGAAGGAGAAAGTAGAGCACAACTTCAAGGCTAAAACAGGATAGTTTGTGTACTTTTGACTGCCTCTTCAGTTCTATCAGAAAGGAATAAACCCCTACAGCTGAGAACTCACCTTTGTTGGTGTAGAGGTCTACCTCAACTGTGGGATTCCCACGAGAGTCAAAGATTTCACGGGCGTGGATCTTGGTGATGGACATGTTTAACACCTGAAAAGAAGATTTTAGCATTACTCATGGAATGGGTCGGAAGTTACCTTCAGATCATCTCATTCCACCCCCTGCCATGGGCTGGGACACCTTCCACTAGCCCAGGTTGCTTCAAGCCCATCCAACCTGGCCTTGAACACTCCCAGGGATGGGGCAGCCACAGCTTCTCAGGGAAACCTGAGTCAGTGTCTCATGACCTTTATCATTAAAAAAACCTCTTTCCTACATCCAAGGAACAGTCTCTTTTGACATTTCTAAGTGACCTCATTGCAGTATCATGAGACCCTGCACAAAACAGCAGGAGCAGAAGATGTGAGTGCAAGCTCCTGGCACCAAACTCCCCTAGAGAAATTGTCTGAATGGAAAATGGGAGCTTCAGCACCTCTCTGTATGGAATCTCTAATTAACAATACCATACATACTCTTTCAGTGGCAGGTCACAGTGTCCTTATTGTTCGGAAGGAAAGAGTCCACTAATAAAGGGGTAATTCTTTTGAAATATGTCACCTTTCTAATTCCCAGGAGTCCTCAGGCTCCTGAGGAGGCTCTGCACAGTCACCATCATGTTGCAGCCTTAGCCTGCAGGTGAGCAGAGCAGGCAAAGCCCCATCACTGGCACACCCTTCCCACCACAACCTGCTGATGCCACCCCCTGGCTCCTCGTGCTCCCCAGGGCTGGCTGTGTGTGGCTTTCAGCAGCTTGAACTGGCCACAGGCACAGCCAGCTCCACCCAACTCTCACTAGACCTGCCCCAGTCCCTCTCCCACACAACCCAAGAGTGCCAGGGACACAGAAACCCACTCAGCCCCCCTGCCCAGGGACCTCACAGGCCTTGCACTGCTCTCAGCAGGCAGCAACTGCTGCAAGCATCACCTTGGAATTTTATATCCTGCACTAACACCTGAAGGCATGAGAACGGCTCAAAAACATCACTTCACACTATTTCAACAGGGAAAACTTTATGTACTTGAGAGTCAAATGTTGGAAAAACAGACTCAGCCTAGATAGGAAGAACAGTCTAAAAGCAGAAGCCTTGTTTCCAGAGAGAGATCTCTCCCCACATAAGAGCAGCCACACAATCCTAATACAGGAAATCTCTGCTACCAGTCAGAGTTCTTTTTGATAAGAGACTGAAGTGCAACACCTCTTAGTATGCACAGCAGCTGCTCAGAGCCAAACAGAGCCTATGTCAAAATAGAAACAGACACAGCTCTAATTAAGAGCTTGCATTAATAGTTACACCTCGTTGAGGATTTACAGGAATAGTGTTTCCTCACAAAAGGATGAAATATCACCACAATCTTCTGAATACTTCCTTTTCCCCCTTCTCACATCTACACACATAAGAAAACTCTTATGTAAGCTTGGCTACATTTTAAAAATCAAGTCATACACATGCCTGTAAGCCATTGACTGGCACCAAACCCAGTCCATCTGCAGAGAATAAAGCTCAGCCTCAGAAGCAGAACTATCTGGAATCTGATTTTTTGGCAAGCCAGTGTGGGTGGCAACCCTGTTTACAGAAATGGTCATGAATCTCTCCACAGTTACTGTGAAGTTAAGAAAACACAACCTTGGAAATGTTGCTGCTTGTTCTGAGTCTGCCTGTGTGAGGGGGTAACTTCATACACTTGGTTCTTCCTCCCCAATGTTAAAAGCAGGGGCAGCCATTTGCTTTGCCCCTTGGCTTTCAAGTGTCCCTTCCAGCTGTCCTGTCCCTGCTTGTTGTATAAGATCTAACATTTCAGAGTGCCTCTTTGGAGTTAGACCCACACACTGACAGATGATATGACTAATCTGTGAAGGAACACAACTTACTTCAACATGACCTTTATGTTGCCACTACTGAACCTGATCAGTGAATATACAAGCTCGAAATAAATCCCTGCAACTCTCCAGTTATCAGTCCCACCCACACTACCACTTATCTCTCTGCAGGTGCACTGAGCAATGGCTAACAGGAAGAATTCCCATTTACCCAAAAAGGCTTTGAGAGTTTATTAGGCTGGCATTTTCATTTGCAGAACTGTGGCTTTGCCACAAAGCTTTAGGTGCCTTATTCTTTGAAAGCACAGCCAGCTCACAGGAAGTCTTAGCACAATGTTTTGCTGACCTCCACAAAGGAGGCACTTCAGGAATATGCATTCCAAGAGCTTCCACTGGGAGTGTCTTCAGTATCCTTGACAAACGACCTGTTCAGAAGTCCCTCCCTTTTCTGCAGAAAGAGGCATTTCACAGCACTGCACCACTCCAGAAATTCTTCACACTTCTGTTCTTGCTCCTTTTGCAAGCCCCCCACTCCTGTGCTCAAGGAAGAGTCTTCCCACTGAGCTACAGGGTAAAACTGAAGCTCCCCACAAGCTCAGCAATGTGTACCTTGCCTCAGTCAATTCAGACAGCTCATCCAGAACACGAGGGTCGGCCTGAGCACAGGTTTAACTATGGAAACGCTGACTGAAGGCAGGAGAGGTCACCAGTAGCACTGTCTGCTCCAGACCTTTGTCCTGAGCCATGGAATCGGCCCAACACGCAAATACCACAGTGCTATTTAATGCACACATTGCCTTAAAGCTTTATTTGCAGCATAATCTGCTGACAAGGTCACTGTCTCCCTTCAGGGGAGAAACCACACACACCAGCTTTCCTGGCCTTCCCACGTGCCAGTATCTACTTCAAGGCTAAGTTACAACCCACTGCCAGCTCTGAGTACTCACTCCACTATCAGGTCAACTCCAAGAAATCACCACTGATTTCCCACCTGATTCCATGCTCTGCACAAGGAATGCAGTGTTCTCACATCCATAGGGACTACTCCAATCGAAAATTATTTTCAAAGATTTTATCTACAGCCAACTTTTATCACCAAAACCTGTCCCTGTGAGCTTGCAGCCAAATTTCTGTAAAGCCAACACACGGTTATGGATGAGCACAGCAAGGATCCCAATGGAGATTTAAAAAGCAACACTAAAGTTTGGCCATAGAAATACCCTAGTGAGTGTCGAATTACAGAACTGCCAGAGTTACCAGCTCTGCATGACATTTAAAGGTCCTGCATGACCACAGCTCTCATACCATTACAACCTTTACTGTTCATTTAGACCTTTGACCTCACTCTATCAGATCCCAACATATGAAATCCACTGCTAAAGCACTCCTAAAAACTGGGCAAATGTGCACCTTCTAATCCTACTCCTTTGCACTCCACGGGGTTTAAATTCGCCTCTGCAACATGATACACCGGGTTCTACACAATGCCTGGCAGGGAGTAAATCACATACAGGTTGAATCACTTTCTCTCTCGGTGTTCAGTAAGATGGAGGCCTGAAAGTGCATTGCCTCAGCCTGTGGGTTTGGATGACAAACTTCACTGCTTCCTGCCAGGCTCAGTCAGTCACAGCCCTACGCTGTGACTCAGCAGGCGAGTAACGGAACAGGAGGCAGACCAGGATCCTCTCGGCAGCCCTGCACGAGGCAAGAGGGTTAACAGGCAGTTCTTCTTCCACACCCCAACATCCAGATGTGCACCGCCAGCTGCTGCTCCCCTGGCATAACCAGCGCTCAATCGGCCGCTAAGAGACCTCAGGAACAGACTGGAGCGCCCACAGCAAACGTTAAATATTTGAGATGGGGAGCTGAAGGACATCCGCTAAAGAGGGGAAAGGTCCAAATCACCACAGGCAATCCGACAGTGATTGTTAATGATTAAGAGAGAGGTTAAACTCTGTCTGTGAGGATGCCTTGACCCATCCTATCCCTCAGGTTTTGGCCCAGCCCTGACTCATACGACCCGTCATATCCCCCGATTGTGTCCTCGCCTTGGCTCACATGACCCATCGTATTCCTCTGATTTCGCACGCATCTTTACCCTCATACCCCTGATTTCACCCCCGCAGCCTCGCACGCTGCCGGGGCCCAGGCCGCCCCAGACCCCACACCACCCNAATGGCGGAGGGGTTTGGGTTGGAAGGGGCATTAAAGATCATCCAGTGCCAACCGTGCCGTGGGCAGGGGCAGGTCCCGCCGGCACAGGGTGGTCCAGCCCGGCATTGGGCACTTGCAGGGCTGGGGCAGCCACAGCTCCTCAGGGCAACCTGTGGCAGGGCCTGCCCGCCCTCATAGGGAGGGGTTCCGTCCCAATATCCCAGGTANCCGGGGCCCAGGCCGCCCCAGACCCCACACCCCCCCCGCCGGTGCTGCGGGAACGCGTCCACAGCGGCCTGCACTCCCCACGGGACCACGGCGCCTCGGCCCGGCCCCACTCCACGGGGACAACCGCTGCTCCCCGGAGAGGGAGGCCGGCGGGCTCTGCGCCGCTGTGGCGGCGGGGGCGGGCCGTGCCGGCGCACTCACCGCTGTGCGCGCANGTCACTAACTAGCCCCTCTCCTAACCAGTCTTGCCCCATCTTTGCCCTGAGCTCCCTTCGGGCACTGGAAGGTCGCCGTGGGGTCGCCCCAAATCTCGCGGCTGAACAATCCCAGTTCCCTCAGTTTTTCCTCACACCCGTGTCCCTCTGCAGAGCTGGGGCCAGGCCGGGGCCCCTCGGGGCCAGGGGCTGCCGGGGAGGGCCCGCTGTGGGCCCCGAGGGTGGTTTGGGTCTGCTGAGGGGAGCAGGGCCTAGGCCAGCCTGGAGAGGAGAACACTGAGGGGACCCATTAATGTATATAAATACCTCAAAGGCCGCTGTCAGAGTTGGTGCCAGCAACAGGATGCGAACGGCCACGTGCTAAAACACACCAAGTTTCACCCCAACACGAGGAAGAATGTCTTTGTGTTGAGGGTGGCGGAGGCTGGAACAGCAGCCCAGCAGTGTCCCTCTCCAGAGACATCCCAAACCCTCCTGGGCAACATCCCGCTGTCACCTGCCCTGGGTGACCCTCCCTGGGAAGGGGGCTTGGACTGGGTGAGCTCCAGAGGTCCCTTCCAGCCCCAACAATTGTGTGGTTCTGCGTCCAGCCCTTGAGCCAGCGACATCCGTGGGGCTCCTCCGATGGTGTGGGGTCAGAGGGAACAATTTGTGCACATCCACGGGGCACTCTGGCTGTNTTTTTTGATTTGATTGCTCGCAGCGTTGGAGATGTTTGTGTTGCTCCAGCTCTGCCTCGCCCTGCCAGCCTATGACTGATATTTCTCCTGGGCACATTTTTCTTTCCTTCCTGAGAACATCCCCTCAGGGCAAGCTTTGAGTCTGATAAAAAGCAAAGGAAATCTGCTGAAATGACCTCCTTCCCTGGGCACGCCAATGTGCCACGACGCCCCACAGTCCCCCTGTGTGACCCCCGGGGTCTCAGCAAGGACCAGCCCTGTGAAAGCCCAGCTGGTTTGGGACAGTGCGAGGTGTCCCACGTGCCCACAGCGACACTCCGTGCTGGGCTTTGTGCTTTTGCTGCACGTTCACGTGGGCTGCACAGCCACGGGTCAGGCTGAAATGCTGCTGGCCTGCACACAGCTGAGATAAAGCAATTTGGGCCAGGAAAAGGAATTAAACTGTCACAGGTAGATGATTTTTTGCAGTGCCAGCCTCCCCAAAACTGCACGCTGTACCCCTTATCTTTGTGTCTTTGGCAGCACTGACTTATCCTGCAGCCTTACCCTTCATTGTGTAAGGCCATGAGACAGGAACATTCCCTGCAAAAACACACTCCAGATGCTGGAAATCATAAAACTGGAATTTTTATGCTGGATTAGAGATGCTTCACCATCTTTGCACTCGGTAAAAGTCCCTCGATTGCCTTGCAGGCAAATCACACAGAGGTGCCAAGTCTCATAATGAGCTAAAGAAAATGGAGCACAAGAAAGCCTAAGGCTGAGGGAAATCAAACACTGTAGTAGCTGAGCAAAGGCTGATGCTGAAATACAGAAGGGTGCTCTTTGGGGATAGGAGANGTTTGGGTCTGCTGAGGGGAGCAGGGCCTAGGCCAGCCTGGAGAGGAGAACACTGAGGGGACCCATTAATGTATATAAATACCTCAAAGGCCGCTGTCAGAGTTGGTGCCAGCAACAGGATGCGAACGGCCACGTGCTAAAACACACCAAGTTTCACCCCAACACGAGGAAGAATGTCTTTGTGTTGAGGGTGGCGGAGGCTGGAACAGCAGCCCAGCAGTGTCCCTCTCCAGAGACATCCCAAACCCTCCTGGGCAACATCCCGCTGTCACCTGCCCTGGGTGACCCTCCCTGGGAAGGGGGCTTGGACTGGGTGAGCTCCAGAGGTCCCTTCCAGCCCCAACAATTGTGTGGTTCTGCGTCCAGCCCTTGAGCCAGCGACATCCGTGGGGCTCCTCCGATGGTGTGGGGTCAGAGGGAACAATTTGTGCACATCCACGGGGCACTCTGGCTGTGCCTGTCCCTGTGTGAGCACAGGGGGATGTGACAAAGGGGATTATTGTCACCAAAACTGGAGCTGAGCCTGGATTTTGCTGTGGTTCAGCCTAATGGCCCTGTGAGCTGGGAATTGCCACACCAGTGGGTGTGGGAATTGCAGCTGAACCCGGAAAGAGGAAAGCTGGAAGTGGGTGGGTGTGTTTGTGTTAGTTCTAGGAAAAGGTTAATTACAATAAATATTTACTTTGATTTTTAAGTGAGTAACTATCACACTTCCCAGGGTGGAGAAGGAGCACTTAGGTGATGGGTTATGACATTTCACACCACTGTGCCAGCAGGAACAAAGAGTTTTCCAAGTGTTGTGCCTGGATGTGCACAAGGATCTGATCCCCAAGAGACATATTTGAGAACTGTGTTACTACAAAAAAAAACCCACAGCAGAGCAGAACAGAGCTCAACACCCGCCACAGAATTAAAGAATTTGTCAAAATGGAATGATTTGTGCTCCTGAAAAGCTCCAACCCCTCCGTGGATGTTGTAAAAACATGCAGTTATTCATTGACAGTTATGCAGTCTGCTGTGTTATGGTGAGGTGTGAGCTGGGAGCTCTGATCAGCAAACCCTCCATCCCTGGAAAGTAACACTCATCTTTCTGTGGACTCAGCTCTGACCTCGTGTCCTGAATAAGAACACGGACCCTCACGTGAATTGTTCCCACTGCAGCACTGCAGACGATCCTGTTCCTTCCTTATTTATCCAAACCCCCTCAGTCGCTGTTCCCTGTGAGCACCATGGCAAGGCCCTGTTCCATCTCCTGAGCACTGGAGTGTTGGATCATGGGGTGTGTGTTGCTGGTGGGGGCTGTGCCTCCCTCAGCATCAAGAAAACTCCCCTAAAACCTGTCATCATCAAGCCTGGAGTTAGGCTTTAGAGGCTCCGAGGGTGTGAAAGACCTCAGAGTAGGTTCAGATTGAATATTAGGAAGAAATTCTTCCCTTTGAGGGTGGCACTAGCACAGAGGAGGTTGCCCAGAGGAGCTGTGGTTGCCCCATCCCTGGAGGTGTCCAAGGCCAGGCTGGAGCCACCTGGGCTAGTGGAAGATTTTTTTGATTTGATTGCTCGCAGCGTTGGAGATGTTTGTGTTGCTCCAGCTCTGCCTCGCCCTGCCAGCCTATGACTGATATTTCTCCTGGGCACATTTTTCTTTCCTTCCTGAGAACATCCCCTCAGGGCAAGCTTTGAGTCTGATAAAAAGCAAAGGAAATCTGCTGAAATGACCTCCTTCCCTGGGCACGCCAATGTGCCACGACGCCCCACAGTCCCCCTGTGTGACCCCCGGGGTCTCAGCAAGGACCAGCCCTGTGAAAGCCCAGCTGGTTTGGGACAGTGCGAGGTGTCCGACGTGCCCACAGCGACACTCCGTGCTGGGCTTTGTGCTTTTGCTGCACGTTCACGTGGGCTGCACAGCCACGGGTCAGGCTGAAATGCTGCTGGCCTGCACACAGCTGAGATAAAGCAATTTGGGCCAGGAAAAGGAATTAAACTGTCACTTACAGGTAGATGATTTTTTGCAGTGCCAGCCTCCCCAAAACTGCACGCTGTACCCCTTATCTTTGTGTCTTTGGCAGCACTGACTTATCCTGCAGCCTTACCCTTCATTGTGTAAGGCCATGAGACAGGAACATTCCCTGCAAAAACACACTCCAGATGCTGGAAATCATAAAACTGGAATTTTTATGCTGGATTAGAGATGCTTCACCATCTTTGCACTCGGTAAAAGTCCCTCGATTGCCTTGCAGGCAAATCACACAGAGGTGCCAAGTCTCATAATGAGCTAAAGAAAATGGAGCACAAGAAAGCCTAAGGCTGAGGGAAATCAAACACTGTAGTAGCTGAGCAAAGGCTGATGCTGAAATACAGAAGGGTGCTCTTTGGGGATAGGAGATGTGATATGAAAGGTGATGTGATATGAAAAGTCATAATTAGAAGTGGGGTGTAAAGCAAACCCTCTGGCCTGGAGCACTGAGCCTCTTGCAGGTCCCTATTCCTGCTCAACCAAACCAAAGCTGTGGGAAAGAACTGTCTGTAGAAGACCAGCCTGAACTCTTCCTTGCAAGGAAGAGTTTAGATCTTGTGCCTTGTCTGGGTTTTCCTTTCCTTGTGACCACAAAACCAGGACAAAGCGATTTTCCTCCCTTGGAGTGTGAGCAATGAGCTGCGTGCTGAGAACCCGCATTCCCCATCCTCACATGGGCCCATCCCAGCAGGCAGGACTCGATCCTGGCCATGGACACGGTGCCAAGAGCTGTGTCTGCTCCACTGGTCGTGAGTCCGTGAGGGAGGCACAGCTGGAGATGCTGGGCTGCAGTAGCTGGAGGCAGCAGTGATCAGGCATCCATGAGCAGAAGTCTGGCACTGTTCAGGTGTTGGTATAATATTTTCCTGGATCAGCAGATTTAAAATTGCATATTAAAATAAAAGTAAGAGCTGATATTAAAAATGCCACTGCTCAGTTGTGTATCCTGCCTGATTTTTCTTTTTGTCTTCCTTAAAAGAGCATTCCTAAGGCAATGAGATAGCTGGGAAGCATGAGTTTCTGTGGGAATCCAATCTTGTTACCAGTTAATCAAATACTCAGGGCACTCTTTTAAAATATTTCTTTCATGGTTTGGAAGGGGGATGAATGGCTGATGGGATGGACATTAGGAACAGAGTTTTGGGAAACATAAAGCCAGTGCAGCTGGCGATCCCGTCCAACAGCCCATGCAGAACACTAACACAGCAGTGCAACTGCTGATGGAGCAGATGGAGAGAAACACTGACCCGGGTCTGCCTTACAGCATCTACCACCCAGAGGTGGAGCACAACCCCCATGATCAGAATCCCCTTCACTGCAAGGCCTTGTCATTCCCTGTGCTTTATAGGTAAAATTCTGAGTGTGATACATGTAAGTTTTTTGATTGCTTGTGACACATTAATGAGCACAGCAGCTCACTGGGCCAGGCTTTCCCTTCCCTGCTTAAAGCAGTTGGGCAGGAGCGTTCTGAGCTTTGCAGAGTGTGAAATCACTGCTTTGAGCAGCTGAGGATGCCAAGGCAGGGAGCAGAACCACCACAGATCAGGACTTGTTTGCCGGTGCATTAATGTGCTTAATAACCATCAGCAGTGCAGGGTTGCATTCCAGGACGTGAGCTTTTGTAGCACCTTGAAAGCACTTCCTGAATACTCAGGGACTCCTCTTTTCCCCCCAGTGCCTCGCCGAGCGCCGAAGAACATGTGTCTGGGTCACTGCGTGTGCACCACCCTCACCTGCAAGTGCCAGCCTGTGGGGGTTTGGATCAGGAGCCTGCTGAAAAGGAGCCCTGCACCTCAGGGAACGAGGCTTCCCACGTTACCTCAGCCAAGCCGAGATCTCCGGGGGAAGCCGTCGGGTGCAGAACCCAGCGCTCTGTCACTCACATTTCTCCTCATTGGCACCACAGATCCCGCTGTTTTAAGGAATTCACTGGAAAGGTAATGGCAGAGTCTGACTAATGCACTTGCTGGGTGTCTGTTGGCTGAATGACTGTTTAAGATGTTTTCTTCCAGGCATTCAAAACTTCCTCTGACTTTACATCTTCCTCTCTTGCTGCTCATCCCCTTTTTCTGTCATGCCTTTGTCTTGCAGCTTCGCTCTGTGATGAAACACCACAGGTTTTAGGCACATGACTAGTGAAATGACTGCAGGTGACAGACCGGATGTCCTTCTTAATGCTTTTAACTTCCACCAGTTCTCTTAAGTCTGCTGTCTTCTCCCAGGGTTTCAGAGGTGGACTGGCTAGTCCATTTTTGAGAAGTGACACCCTGGCACGGGCTGGTGTGCAGCTGTGAACATGCAGCATGGGTCACTCATCAGCCTCCAAGGGCTGTGTCAGACACTAGGCAGAATATTTGGAGTGTATCTTATTTAAAATGGAACATTATTGCACAGGAACTGTGACAACAACAAAAGAAGAGCGGGTGAGATGGCTGAAACAGAAAAAATACATACTAATCTTTAACTACTGTATTTTCTAACCCACATATACAATTATGACATCTTTTTTCAGGTGATGGGGAAGAGTTATCTGGAAAGGAACCAATGCACAATTTAGGGTGCTAATACCAAAGAGCACATTTCCCAGCAGCTGATGATCTGATATGGTGATTTGAAGTGAAACTGAAAGCTTTTAAACCAGCTGGTTATTAATTGCCAGGAATTGTGGATCCAAAGGCCAGAGCTGCTTGTTCCAACCATGGTGAAACCATTAAGTAATCTCCTCTAGAGAGGCCAGTGTGCAAGTCTTGCACGGCCTCTTCCAGGGCCTTCCCTCTCCCTTTGAGATTTATTCTGCTATAAAGGGGAAAGTACGCTTGGAATCGATTAGCCATTAGGAAATTATATTTGGTACTTAAGGTTTAGGGGTTTTTTTAATGGAAACTTGAAAAAACCCAGTATGAGTAACCCACTAACAACTCATTTGTTTTCTTAATGAGTGGAAAATACTTATGTAAAGCACAGGAGTTATCAAGCAGGATTCTCTTGCCACAGAACAGGTACGACACAGACAGTAGGATTTAAATCTCCTTCATGTTGTCTTCCTGCCTTAAAAATCAACCTTATTCTCATGGGAACCACTTTGTGCTCCTGTCATCTTCTTCCTCTCCTGCACAGCCAGGCTGCACTGGTGATGAGCTACTGGGAGAGGAGGGACTTTGCTCCTGCTGAATGTCCCTGCAAGGACCTTGCCTGCATTAAAAAACCACTGCAGGGCTGAGCCAGCAAACACGGGGCACTGACGACCTGAGGAAAGCAGGGACTGGTTCCTTGAGCCCTGAAACTGGATCCATCTGCCCATAGTTTGGATCTCTGAGTCATTCGAGTCTGCTTTTATAATCAAAAGGAAACAGGCACGTCTGGATTGACATCAAAGATACCCCGCATAAAGCACAGCATCTGTATCAAGGCTGTTTCTATGCATGGGCTAGAAAGGAAGCTTAAGGTGGCAAACTTGTGCCTAGCCTGTGACTTTTATGAGTTTTCTTGGATCTTACTCACTCGGGGGTATGGAATGAAGGTACTTCTCTCACTCCCTGAAAACTCCGCAGACTGTGAGCAGCTCAGCAAACACACTCTGGCCCATCCACTCAGGCACAGGGCTGAACAAAGTCTGCAACGCAGCAGATGCACCAAATGCAACCATTAAACCCATCAGAGACCTCGTACCCACTGCTCCTCCCAGTAAAAAGGGCCTGGGAAAACCCATTTCTTGGTCCATTTCTTTCTTCCTTATGTGGAACAGATGTTTACTAGCATCAATCTGGAATTTCCTGTTCCATGGGTGAGGCACTGCTCCTCTTTTCCACTGACTTGTTTTCTTGGTTTCTCTGTCTTCCAATTTACCTGACACAACAGAGATCCCACCTAACTGCTGGGATCTCCTTACAGTCACATTCATTTGGTTGCACCACTGTTTCTTAATCCAAATGCACATTTGTGCTGCCTTTCCTGCCTTCCACATCTATCAGTAAAGTCCTCTGATCAGAAAACCTCTGCAGAAGCCTTTCCTCAGGCCAGGCCTTTGACAAAGCTTCTCTTTCAAAGCAGCCCTGGTCCTGCTGTGTCCTCTCAAACAGCTTTCCCCACTCCATTGCCATGGATTTTCTTGCTCTTGGGAAATCCAGCACAACCCTTCCCTCAGGTGTGGCCTCTTCACCAGGTGCTGGATGAGTTGCACCTTTCTGATCCCTTATCTCTCAGCAGCTGCTCTTTGCACTGGGTGGTGAAGGTCTTGCCCTCTGGTTCTACAGCAGGCTCTTCACCTCCTGCTTGCCATGCTCTTGGAGAGCTTGGAGAGTGGGATCTCCCTCTCATGTGTACTTTTGGGATCACTCCATGGCTCTGCCCTGCGGAGTTGTGTAGGGGTTAATGAATTCATGCTTATACAGCTCTTTGAAGATGAAAAGTGCCATGGAAGGGCTCTGTTATTGTTACCATGTATGAAGAGGTCTGTACCAGACCCAACCGTATTGTGTTTGGCCACTGGATGTCACAGCTGCTCAACACACAATGCAGCTGAAAGCAGAAAGGAAAAGTGCTTACCCAGCAATGGGCAGCAGCAATTTCCAGAACCTTTCCTTGTTCTGTGCACAGTGTTTGTTTGTCAAGGGACTTGGGGTCTTCTCCTCTGTTTGTGCTCTGCTAATGTTGATTTTCAGAGAGACTGAGCAGCAACTGTGCTTCCTCTGCCTGTCATTACACTGGGAGGTGAGGAGCAAAAGGACTATTTTTATAGGAGGAGATGCAGATACGTATAGAACACTAAGAGCACAGTGTCTGAGAAGGTGAACAGGTATTCGTACGTGTTGACGAGCTGCTTTGTCACTCAATTATTCCTTCTTTATCCCACCACCATCCAGTGCACAGCAGAGAGCCTTGGAATGAGGGGAACATTTCTCCAAGGCCCCTCTCTGCAGCACTCCTTCAATCCCCACACTCAGGCCACATTCCTGTCTGCCTCACACTAAAGGCAGAGGGAAGTTTGACCTCCCCCTTCCTAATCCTCCCATCACATTTTGGTTTCTTTCAAAGTCTCAAGCAGAGATCCAGAACAGGAAGCCACTTTCAGCAAAGTCCGAAGAGCAGCCCTACAGAGACATTACAAGAACTGTAATTACATTTCCTGGAAATGAAAATGAAGAGGGATTATTTGACCATGTTCTTTCTCTTTTATAGCATCACATTGTCCTTTTCTCCACCTTGGGGAAACGAGAGTGAAAAGCTGCTCGTGCCCACGGTGCAGTGAGGTGATAACCACCCCAGAAGTGATGTGAACATTAAAAAGGGAAAACTATTTGAAGATAATCCAAGGGTTATAGCTATAACTAAGAGTAATTGGCTGAAACTGAGCAAAAGAAAATTTAGGTTGACAATGAACTGCAGGTAGCTAATGCTGAGATCTGTTAGACCGTGAAATGGAATCTGCAGAGGGAACCTCTCTGCTTTAAAATGGGCAAATCCTGCTTTTAGGAGCACTGGTGTAAATCTGTGGTGTCTGTCTCTGGCTGCCTCAAAGCCCATTTCTACCACAAAGCTTCAAGAGAATCAATAAGTGTGTCTGAATTTATAGCAGTAGAAGGTAAGAAGGTGTCCCTGCCCATGGCAGAGGGTTGGACTAGATGATCTTTAAGGTCCCTTCCAACCCAAACCATTCTGTGATTCTACGATTAAATTTAGTCAAACACATCAAAATATTATATAAGATGAAGGAGGTCCGAAGGGATTGTGTGAACTGGAGAAATGAATTCCAGCACTTTTCTACCTCTGTGATCTCTGTATGTCCTTGAAAACCAGGGGGCAAAAAGAGGGGGGGAAAATGGGGAAAATTTCAAAGAAATGAGGGCCAGTTTTGGAAGGAAGACATAAAAACATTACAGGAATTGTTGGATAAAAGGATCTCGTGCTTCAATCTGCACAGCTGTTGCCAGCTTTACTCATGGGTCTGGGCCTGCCTGCACTGGCTGATTTTGGTCTTTCATAAAACTTGTGCAGGCTCTGAATACTTTCACTCATCCAGCATGAGAGCTCTGTTTGAAGAGGTTTTAGACTCACTTAGGAAAACCTAGATAGCCTGACTAAAGGCAATCTGTCCATCTCACATCAGACAGCCTGTTCCTGGTCCAGTGTTTGCTGGACTGGGCAGTGATGCAGCTATTACTGCATATTACTCCTGACGAAATTCCTGCTGATTCAGAGGGAGAGGAGTTAACCCTTTCAAGTTCTGGGTCAAAGGAGCACTGAGGTTTTTAGCCAGCTACTTCAATGCCATGTCAAGGTTTGAATGTGGCTACCAATACTCAGAATGTCAGACTTGAGCTGAGCTTTAGGCCAGTGAGGACAGAGAGAATAGCCTGGGAGAAGCAGGATTTAAAAGATGGCAAAGAGTCAGGGAAAACTGGAGAGATAAAAGTGGAGTGCATGGAAGCCAATGATGTGGGATAAAAGGCTTATTTCCTACTGTAGTCGAGGCAGGAGGGGGGAGGCTGAAGTCTGTGTGAAAGCAGCCTGCCTTTGGGAAGAAATCATGCCAGGAATATTCATGGCTGAGACACGCAACATTAGATTTGCTCACTGGCTAAATCTGGGTGCAGAGATGAGTCCTGTCAGACCTTCAGTCTTCCCCTGGAAGCCACCAGTTTATCTCAAGCATAGTTTCTCAGGGTCCCATCCAACCTGGCCTTCCAAAGCAGGCTCTCATTTGGGGGAAGCTAGCTCGAGCTAACAGAGATGTGGTTTTCGGATGTGCTGAGCACAAGTGAAATGTCACAAATGTTGCAAAAGCCCCATTAAAAATTAATTCACTGTCATCTCCGGTTTCCTGGCACTGGTACATTCCCGAATGGGCTTTATTTCAAATCCTTTGTGCAGGCTGGGCTGGCTGATCAATAAAGCACAGGGCAAGGGAAGCAGCTTGTCACTGTGTGCCATCCATTTCCACTCTCCTGGTGCACACACAGGCAGGTGACAGGAGGGATGTCTCAGTGCAGAGGTGACCTCCTGTGCTTGACTCTTCTTCGCACCCTCCTGTGCTGCTGTGTGGAATCCTGAAGTGTAAAGAGGTATAAACCCCCAGAATTTCTCCCTCAGCTAATTTCAAAGCCTATTTACCCAACTGGATACACAAGGATTAAGAAGTGCATTGGGGGGCACGTTTGCTTAGTTTAGTTCTTACACAGTTCAGTGCAACTGTCAGAATAAATGACTTCTTCAGAGGGGTACAGGAAAAAAACACATTTGGTTAATCAACTCAGTATTACAGCAGTTCCCAAGGATTAAATATGCACTGCCTGAACCAGCAGACCAGGAAAGGCCTTTTAACATTAACAATTCACCTGCAAAGAATAAGATTTTGAATAAAAGACTTGCTTCTGTTCTTCAGCACAGCCTAATCCTGGAAATCTGAGTTCCCAGGCAATCTGTAACTCACCTGTGGCTCTTCCTGTGGAATTGCTGTTATGAAGTACCTTCATAGAATCACAGAGTGGTTTGGGCTGGAAGGGGACCCTGAAGATCATCTCATTCCAAGCCCTGCCAGGAGCAGGGACACCTTCCACTAGCCCAGGTTGCTCAGAGGCTCATCCAACTGGCCTTGAACTCTTCCAGGGATGGGGCACCACGGGGGATGAGGTGCATGGAGAAGGATTTCACTTGTGTCCCTGAGTCTGGACTATCCTCCATTCACTTATTTCTTCACAATTGGTACCTGCTCCTTGCTGGGGGACGAATGGAGGGTCCCCTGGATCTTTAATTGGTTCTGGTGGCTGGTCCTGTGAGGCTGGTGAGGCACTGGCACAGGTGAAGAGAAGTGCTGAGGTTGCACTGCTCTGAGCTTCCTTGCCAAAGGGCTGATATTGCTGCCTGTCACCCGAAACCAACAGCAAAGCTCTGCTGGCTTTTGGGGGAAGCTGTAGCTCTTCTCAGTACCAGGAGAAAATTCCATTCCCGGGGAGATTTCTGCTCCCCTTTTGTTCTAAACCCACGGGTTTATGGGCTGAAGGACACTGCTGGCCAGGAAGGGCTGTCAGTTGTGTGCCATTCCTGGAGAGAAGAGAGGGTTTTTCAAAGGCAATGGCATTTGCTTAGTAACAGGATACAAAAGGGCAGGCAGAGGATCTGTGATCTCTTCCCTGTTCTGCCAAGTGACTTTTTTACTGGGTCGTTTGCTTGGGACACATTTTTAAGGACATCACTTGTCTGAAGATGTACAGAGCATTTAAACATCTGTCCCCTGCTAGTTTTTATTTGAATTCCTGTATGTTTTTTAAAAAGCCATCAGGGTTTCGGTCTCTTGTACCACCAACAGTCTAAATGGTTTTCAAGAGCTCTGAATTTTTCAGAGGATGCAAATCCCTCCCATTCAAAACTAGATTTGCAGCGATGAGAGGAGGTGTTGAAAGCAAAATGCTTTGAATTCTAAGGCCTGGGGGGTGTGGAGTGCTTTTAAACCTGGCCTCAAGTGTCTGATTTTCAAAGGATCTCAGTGTCTACAGTTTTGATTTCTAATAAGATTGTGAATGCTCCAGGCTTTTGAAAACCAGTGCCTTCAATGCCGCCTGCCTGGGCTCTTTGCTGTGTGTGAGAGAAAACAGTTGTCTGTCTCAGGACAGTGTTTGAGGTCTGGGCTGGCTATTTTTGCTTACAAAGCACTGTTTTACCGATACTTGCAACGAAGCTTTTCAACCCATTCATCAGGAATGAATGGACAGGAAAAGTGGGCAGAGCCGGGGTCAGACAGGACTCAGATCAGCTTTGGCCATCGGGGCAAACCTGTGCCGTTTGCAGGCACGGCTTAGTTAAGGGGGTCAATAAAGCTGACTGTCCAAATATATTATCTCCATGCCATTGTTTGCTGCTACTGCTTTGGATGGGTGAGAAGGGCAGGGGGGGTGTTGGAGGGGCCAGACCTGGAGTAAACGAGTGTTTTCTCTCCCTGAGGGTTGTCCCAGCAGTGCCCACCTGGGCTGTGGCTGCAGGTACAGCAGGAGCCATGTGGCTCGGAGCTGCCCTCCTGCACCTGCACCTGCACCTGCTGCTGCCCCTGGGCTGCGCCCACCTCCTGCACTGGACATACCAAGGTAATGAGACACCAGCCTGCTGGGCACTGCTGCTCCTTTCCCTTTTGTGCCGCAGAAGCCACACTCAGCTTGACTCTCCCTCAGTGAGAGATCGCAGAGCAGCTAATTTATTCGGCTTTATTGATGCCTCTGCATCTTGAAAGTGATTCTCTTCGATGTCAGCCTTCTTTACTCCTTTGTGTGGTTAGGACACATTGTCAGGGTTGGCAGCACAACAAGGTTCAAACAATGGGGGAAATCTTTACTTGTGTTGGAAGAAAAGCTGCCCTTTGGGTGATCCTGGAAGGAAAAGCTTTAAATACTGCCTACTTCTTATTTTATTGTCACATTCCAGACAGTGCAGAGCACTAAGAAGTCCTTATTTGGGCATTTATATTTTTTGTGAAATTTTATCTGAATTGCATTTGTTTCAGGGCTCACTGAAGGAAATGTTATCATTTTATGATCTTCAGTGGGCTGGGGATCAAGCTAAAACAAAGGGTATGTTGAATAGTTGCAATAGGGCAATTGCTCTTTCCCTAGTTGAAAATACCAAATTGCTGCCAGTTCTTGATCCTAAGTAGAGTTTTCCTGCCTCTTGACCTGGTCCTGATCACTCACACTGGCTGAGAACCGAATTGCATACCTCTGGCAGCTGAGACCCATTGAAATCCCCATTTCCATGTAAACACTGCTCCTCTTTTCCTCTTTCGGTGGAGGTTCCAGCCATCATGAAGCTGTTGCTGCAATGCAGGTTTCTTACTTTGCAGCACAGTTGTCCTGCAGACAGAATAATGTGCATTTTCACTCTAGGGGAGGCAAAGCAACCTTTTATAGCTCCGGCTCCTGGTGTTATAATAATTAGATTGACATTTCCTGCTGGCAAATGAGGGGAGCTCTCTGCCTCCTGACTAACAGCACTTCTCACCACATCCCTGTAACCTCACCTTGCTTCCCTCCATGCAGAAGGAGAGCTGGATGAAGAGCACTGGGGGAAGCACTTTCCAGATTGTGCTGGCAAGCAGCAATCTCCCATTGACATCCAGAGGAAAAAAGTGAGGTACAACCCCCTGTTGCTGCAGCTGGAGCTGAATGGCTACGATGGGCCTTTGCAGGGGGATTTCAGGATGACCAACAATGGGCACTCTGGTAAGACTGGGGGGTGTCAGGCCCGTGGCAGTGCAGGAACACACTATTTTGCTATTCACAAACAATGCCCTTTTTGATTTGTTTTTTGAACTCACCTTCCTTTGCCATCTCACTTCATTCCCGTCCCCTACTTTTGCAGTTTTCCCCAATCACATAGGAAAGCTCTCCAGAAACACATATATAAACCAGATGAATAAAGGCAGACAGGTTTCTGCAAGGTGTTTTCTCTGTTAGACCTGAAAAGTCAGCCAGAACATTCTAGATTGACCCTTTCTTTTAATGTGCTCCAGGACAACAGGACCACAGAAATGTGTGGTATTTGGGGCATACTGTGACTCCTCTCTGCAGCCAAGAAATGCATCTTTTGGCCCTGAGCATTAGTAAGAAATGACAGGAGTGGGAACCCTTGCATGCCAGCCTAGGTTAGATGCGGGTCACAGACAGTACAGCCCAGAGGAGGATCCCCCCTCACAGCCAGAGGATTGGTGTCTTGGGTCTGAGGAAGGGAAAATGAAGCACAGCACAGGTTAAAAGCCTGGTCTTTGGCCACACAGTTTCGGGGCAGGGCTTGTAATTTAGGAGATCCCAGATTCCCCTGCTGCAATCTGTAATTCATTGTCTAAATAATTCATCAGCTGGCACTGTTGGGATAATGCTGTCAGACTACAGATGAGCAATGAGAGGATTTTCTGATGGCTGCAGTGGCGAGAGAATGAGTGTTTTTGGGAAGGTGTTTGGATCATAAAACTCAGCTCTTTAATCCTGCACGACAGTCCTTTCTCCCTCTGTAACAGAGAGAGAGAAATAGGGTGTGAGAGCAAGGGAATGAAGTGATGAGAGACAAACTGCCTTCAGAGGAAGGTTGGCTTTCTGGAAATTGAAATTCCTGTTTGTCTCCCACCCAGACTCAGCATTCAGCCCCAAGCTCTGTCAGCACTGCTGCCCTGCCTGCCTAGACATTAATTCTTGCAGGTTTAGCTTTTCTGACTGCACGTGTGTATTTGCCTATTCTTTTGTTAACTTCCCAACAATGATTTTCTGATGCAGGGCAGTTTCCTAAAGCACAAAGACAAACGACTGCCCCTATTCACAGCTCCTGTGAGTCAGGCTGGGTTTTTCTACTGGCTTCAGTGAGATGGGACAGGGCAGCAGAATCTCAGGGGAAACACTGAGCAGGTCTGAAAGGGACAGGAGATGGATTTATCAGCAGGACACTCCTTACAGGCTCTCAGGAGCCAAAGCCCAAATGTCTCCCCTAAGAAAGCAAATACTATTGCCAGGCTAAATCCCACCTGGCAAAGCCTTGCTTGCAGTAGTGCAGAGTCTGGGTGCAGACACACTCACACAGATAAACTTGGGTTAATGAAACCTTTTGCATTTGGACCTTTCTCTTTGTTTTAAAGACAGCTGCTCCTCTAGCAGGTAGCAAGGACAAGCTCTGGAGAATTAAAATGTCATCCATGCAGGGTGTGTGCATCTTCCTCTGGGAGCAGATTTCTCTCACGACTGGGATCTCAGGTGTGCCCTTCATAAGCTGCTTGGGGGTAGCTGGGGCACAGGCTGGCTGTGTGTGCTGTCACTGCAGGGCAGGGGTGGACAGAGGCCAAACTGCAGAGCAGGAATGCTGCAGAAAGGCTCAGCTGCACTCACGTTCACACTGTGTAACCCCAGCTGATCTTCCCCTGCCTGGCAAAGCCGGAGTAAGGCACTTGTAGCTCAGAGCAGTCGTACTTTCCACTCACACTCCACACTGGTGGAAAGTAGAGGCAAACCAGGCAATTACCTGCCCTCATGCTTCCAGCAAGTATTTGCTTAGAATATCTTAGAGAAGCCTTCCACTTGTTATAAACTCAGAACGCAATTTCCTGGCTGTGTCTTGAAGAAAGTAGAAATCATAGTGAGGTACTCAAGGTAAATAACCCTAATTATGGAAGGCAGGCAGCAGGGATCTTATGAAAAAAGAGAATTTTCCCCCTCCCACTCTAGATCCTTTGGGATATTACACGGAAACATGTTTTCATCTCATCTGTCTGTAAACAGTTCACAAACAGAAGAAACTTCTCAGAAACCCAAACCATGACTAATGGATAATATGGTGTGCTGCATTTTGCAAGGATACTTGCTAGTTTTTATAACACACTGGGGGCTTTCATTTAGATGAGGCAATTCTCCTTTTTCGCTCCTAGATTTGGCATATTTATTAACATATGATTTGTGGCAGTGAATTAGCAGGAAGACAAATGGTTTGTAGTCTCCTTGTGAATAGTCCTTGGCAAGGAGAAGGAAAGAGATTTTTCTCTATAAATCCTTCAAGAAATAAAGCAGCCTTTTCAAATGTACAGGGCTCTCCCAGTATTCCCGTTCCTAGAAAATGCAGAGACCAGAACGCTGGAAATTATGACAACAGGTTAGATAAGGCCAATCACTTTGTTGATTCCTATTCCCCTTTTCTTCCTTGGAAAGGAAGTAGTTAACAAACCTGTGCAGAGCCCTGCAAGGAGTGCTGTGCTGTGCCAGAGCTGGTCACTAAAGCACTTTTATTAGAGCCTGATGGCAAACCCAGGGCTGGGATGGAGGAAGGGTCTGCCCACACAGCTGCTGCCCAGTGCTTGTGCCTGGTGTGGGCTGTGTGGGCACAACCCTGAGCTCAGGAGGGATTTTAAGCACACTCAGCTTTAAGCTCAGTGCTTTCCCTTCTAAACTGGAGTCAGTTCCCTGAACATGACTGTGCCTGCACATTTCACAGGGTGAGACTGCAGGAAGCACGAGGCACTGTGAGAGTAACTGTGGGAGTGGGCTGGGTGCACCCATTGCTCTCTCCAATCCTGGTTTTTTTTCAGTTCAGATCGATTTGCCACCCACCATGAACATCTCCAGAGGGCTCCCAGGCCTCTACACAGCTGTCCAGATGCACCTGCACTGGGGTGGCCTGGACCTGGAGACCAGTGGCTCCGAGCACACCATAGATGGGATGAGATACTTTGCAGAGGTATGTGAGCAGGGTGGGCTGCAGGGAGGGGGCACTGCACCTCTGCCAGCTGGGAAATTGGATGGTGCAGCCTACAGAGCCTGCAGGATGCCATGCAGAGGCAAGGGGGGAAAACAGGGCTCCCCCAAGTGCAGGTGGTTGGTGCAGTGCAAGGACTGAGCCCGATGGTGCTGGCACAGAAGGCTCTCTAGGAGAAGCCATTGCAAGAGCACTGATGTCCTTCAAACCTGCTGTTGTTCCCCCACACCAATCACAAACCTATTAAACTAAAGGTCTCTTAGGCCATGCTGTGAGGCACAAGCAGCAGGAATTGGGAAGGTGTGACTCTCCCTTCAGTCTGTCTCAAGCCCTCTAAAGCACCCAGGAAGCCATTCATCACTTGTTACTAAATGACCCTGTCTCATCTCCTGACAGCTGCACATTGTCCATTACAACTCTGCTGACTACTTGAGCTTTGAAGAAGCCAAAGACAAACCCAATGGGCTGGCTGTACTGGCCTTCCTGTATGAGGTAGGTTTGATGCCCAGGGATCTCTGTGCTAAAATCTCAGCCCAGACACAAGCAGTCTGTGCTAGGTGTGGGCACCTCTCCTAAGAGATGGTGTCTGCCCCCAGTTTAGAGGGCTGTGCTGCAGCAGGACTGTCCTTCCATGGGGCCATGGGGGCTTCACACAACACCAGCCAACACAACTTGGGAGCCCCAGAAAAACTGCCCCCCTAAGCAGTGCAGAGGGAATATCAGGTGTGACAGCTGGGGTTTCCCTGCTGTGCATCAAGGCCTTGCCCTGCTTGACAAGTGGGAACACTTGATTTTGTGTGGATGTCAAAGAGGTCAAAAGGGACCTTTACAGTTCACTGTTCTACCTGAGACCTCTGTGCACATACCTGGTCGTGACTAGCATTGTCCAGCCCATCAGGAGATCTGGGATAGTATTTGTTCTCTTTACCTCCCAATTCATCAATTAGACCCCCAGCTGATTAACAGTGCAGGACAGGGAGGTCACAGAGCTTTTGATCAAGTTTCTGTGCTGTTTAGGATGGGCACTTCGAGAACACCTACTACAGTGAATTCATTTCCAAACTGGCGAGGATCAGGTTTGCAGGTAAGACCTGCCTTCTCCATCCCTGATGTTCTCCATCCTGCCTTTCTCCATCCCTGATGTTCTCAAAGCCTGTGTGGAGGTTGTGGCTCTGGGGACAGACATTTTCCTCCTGCTTTGCTGGCAGTTCTGTGGCTGAGCATCCTCAAATACCTCCAAATGACAAACCCCAGATCCACTGAAAGGGCTGTTCATTTCCCTCCATCCTCATCCAGTTCCACCAAAGGTCTAATAAACCAGTGCTGTGGGCAAAGGGATTTGGCAGCCCCAGCAGCACTTCACCTCTCGCTTTGCTCCCCATTGATCACTAATGTTGCCTCTCTGCTCCTTTTTGAGGTCAATCAACAAAGCTCAGTTCCCTGGATGTCCAAGCCATGCTGCCAGAAAACCTCTCCCACTTCTACAGGTACCAGGGCTCCCTGACAACCCCGCCCTGCTCCGAGAGTGTGATCTGGACCATCTTTCACTCTCCAATTGTCCTGTCACACACACAGGTCAGTGGCAGCTGTTACCAGCTTCCCTTCATGCTTCACCTTTCCACACTAGTTTCTGCTTCTGTCCTCCAGTGATTTTGGGACCAGAGGAGCTAACAGGGCATCTCTCATGAAGAGCTTTTAGGATGTATTCCTAAGCAACTGGAATTACAGCTGGCTGTGATGGCACTGTGATGCTATATCACAGCAAGGGTCACGTTGTGGAGAGCGAGCTCTGGTCACTGATAACAAAGCTCTCTGCTCTGTTAAGCTCAGCCACCCTGAAGCACTATAAAAAGGAAAAGATCAGAGGAATCAACAAGGCAAACCTCCCCTCCCCGAATACATGAAAAAGCCATTCATAATAAAATAATTACGGAATAATTGGCACATTTTTATAAGGTGTTTCAGGGGTTTTTTTTGTCTAGACTTACATTGCCAGTAGTGCTTTTAAGTTTATAAATCATAAAGAACCATCAGAAACATTTTCTTCTAGGAGAAGAGCAAGATAAAACTGAGACTGCAGCAGTGGAGGATCACGGTGTGTTCTCTTTGAAAAAGAAATACTCCTTCTGGCAGGGGGAAGGCTGGAAGGCACTTGTGAGAAAGCTACAGAATAGCAGCAAAATCTCCATGCGTACATACCATCAGGTGTTCCAAACCTCCCTCAGGCAAAATACCTTTATCATGAATTAGCTGATAAGAGCCTGTAGTGTTCCCTTCCTTTCCCCTGCTAATACCCAGCAAGAGACCCTGAGGATTGCTCTGAACAAGTTGTTGGGTTTAACCCTGAGCTGCAGGATCTGCACCACACTTTCAGGCAGAGCTGCCATTCCCATTGCCCTCTAAAATGCCTGTGTTGCTGCCAGATCAGCCTCCTGGAGGGCACCTTGCTGGACTGGCAGAACAAGACCCTGCGCAATGACTACCGGCATGCCCAGCCCCTCCACGGGAGGGTGGTGGAGTCCTCCTTCAGAGCCAGAGCCCCCCAAGGTAAGGGGGCAGCAGGCAGGGCTCGGGCTTACCTGGGGAGGGGCCAGAAACCTTCGTGGAGGGTGCTAAGCTGCCAGTTTAGATGTGCTGGAGGTCACCTTCCCCGGGAGCAGCAGTGGAGATGCCCCACGTGCCTCTTCTTTCCATGCCAACACACTTGGCTTCTGAAGGTGCAGTGGTGGCTGTGGGGTGTGTGCCAGCCCTGTGGTTGGGCAGTGTCTGCTGGGTGAGGTGTGTGATCAGCCAGGCACCACACAGAGGAGAGGTGCTGCATTTTTAGAACAAAGGTTTTCTCCAAACTAGAAAATCTACCATGTGTAGGTTCTGGCCTTGTGTGAGTTCAGCTCTCTGATTCCTCTAGCACAATGTGATCCAGAAGAACTCACCCTCAGGCTGGATCAAATCCAGATGCAGCTCCAAGACATGAAGACAGAGCTGCTGAATGGAGTGAGCCACACAGGTAAGAAACACACAGCTATTCAGTCCAGCCTGCCTTGGGAGGGTGAAGAGCCCATGCCCTGATGACCTTGATGATCAGTGACAAGTTTGGTACAGATGTGCGCAGGTAGAATTTTGTCCCATATCTAGGCCTGCTGATAGGAGTTCTTCAATTAAAGCATTGCTGTGGCCAGCCCCAATCTAGATACTCCCACAGCAACTGCAGCTTTCGTCTGCAACACGTGAGCACGTTTTTACAAACAGGGAAAAATTCTAGCTCACAGTTCCCCCAGGATAAATAATCATCACCTCTATTTTATGCAATATGAGAAAAGGGAAAGAAGGAGGGGAATAAAGCAATTTTCCCAAAGACTTGTTGGGAGGGAGCTCAGCTTTTCATCATTTTGAGCCCTTTCCCTGTTGGCACAACACACACCAGTAATTGTGGCTCAAGACAGCTCAGAGCAGTTCCTATGGGCTTATTTATAGGCACGGCCGGAAGTGTAACCACTGGCTTTTTGGGTCTTTCAGGTATTAAATCCAGCACTTTTCCAGCTTTCTACTTCCCTGTGGAAAACATTGAGAGCTTTGTGGATGTCCATCCCCTCCATGACGTGTCTCTCCAAGCCTTCACCTTGTGTTTCTGGGCCAAAGCCCAGCATGCTGGGAGCCAGACCATCCTGTCCTATTCCACACGGGAGAGGGACAACGAGCTGCTGGTGACCATGGGCACAGAGGTGGGGCTGTGGATAGGAGGCCACTCCATCAGCTTCCCCCTGCACCCCAAGGCCCAGGACTGGCTGCACTACTGCGTGGCATGGGCCTCCCACTCAGGAGTGGCAAATCTGTGGCTCAACGGAGCAGCCGGCAAAGAAATGAGCATCCAGCAGGGGTATGTGAGCCAGGCTGGAGGGATGCTTGTCCTCGGGAAGGACAGGGACACTCTGCTTGGGACATTCTCCAACGGTTTCGCAGGGTGGATGGCTCAGGTGAACCTGTGGAGCCACGTCCTCAGCCCTGCAGATGTTCGGGCGCTCGCCCTGTGCAAACCAGGGCGGCTGCAGGGGGATGTCATAGCCTGGGGAGAGACCCCCATGACCCTGCTGGGGGGGGTGGTTCTGGAGCCTGACTCCAGCTGCCAGTGAGCACAACTTTTGGGTTTCTTCTTAAGGCATCAGGAGGATCTGAGCTGCTTGCTGGGGAGACTGAGAAAGGCAAAGATTATGTGCTTGTTTCCCCTTCTGCTTTGAATAGGCTCACTATGCACTGCTAGTGCTCCAGGGTGTTTCTGCAAGACAGCAAAGCCTCCATCAGTGGGATGGAGGTGAAGAACAGCAGAACTTGGCACAGCCCAGCTCTTTGGGTTGTCACATCCCTCACAGGAGTTATAGATCCCCATACATAGATCTTCCTTCATGCCAAAGAGCTGCTCTCCTTGGCCAAAGAAGCCACTTTCTCCAATAAAATTTCTCTCCGATCCTTCACCCAGCCTCAGGTTCTCACCCTCCTCCCTGCACACGTCTTTCCTTCTGTTTATCACATCAACTCACCACCCTTCCCCTGCAGACACATCACACAGGAAAGGGGAAGGAAAGCAGCTCAGATGCAATCCTTGTGCCTTGGCCAGGGGTAGGCCTTTGCCTTCTTTTCTGTAATGAATGTAGAGACAGAGCATGGAAAGAGCTGCTTTTTCAACACATATATCACAAATTTGAGGGCAGGTGTAAAATTATTTTTCTAATGTTAAAGTAAATCATGTGAAGGACTCTCTATCAGCAACACAAAATCCATGTGAGGCTGTTCAACAGTTCTGGGGTTTTTTCAAAGCAGAGGGCAGCACCCTCATATAACAAATTCAATTTCAGTTCCCTGTTCTGGACCCTCAAATACTCAAGTGACAGTTGCTCAGAGGAATATGGTGACTCCTTGCACACATGGCCCAAACACAGCCCGAGGGCTGGCTCGTGTCTCCTGAGGTGTGTCAGGCAGGACATCAGGGACATTGATCTCATGACACTGTTACTCGGTCACAGGAACTGAGCTGGCTGAGGACATTGTCCAGGTTGTGGAGCTGGCAGCATTGGGTTTGTGGTTGGACTCAGAGGTCTCTCCCAGCCTTAACAATTCTGATTCCCAGGTCGGTATCAAATGATGAATTGATGTATTTGTTTTCCCACTGAACAGATCCTGCAGAATGTCCCTGCCAGGCAGACACTGGGCTGGCTCACATCTTGCTGCTGGAGGTGCCTTTCCTCTCTGCCTGCCCGCCCGGGACGCTGCAGAAATCCTTAAGCTCCTCTTTGTTCTCCTGAATCTCCACTTTGTTCCTCTTGGCCATGATCCTGTTGATCTCCATGAACGTTTTGTTCTTAGTCTCAGGAACGATGAAGAAGATGTAAACCACAGTGGCCAGGCAGATGGCACAGAAGATGAGGAAGCTGTAGGGCCCCAGCCCAGCCTAGGGCAAGGACAGGAGAGAGCAGGGATCAGGGAAACATTCCAGGTGGGCAGTTACGTGCTTTGGACTTGCTGAACCCTGCACTGGCTGTAAAAAAATGCAGCCACAGTGGTGCGCACATATTTTAAGTTGAACAACCAGAAGCTGGGATGGTTCTAGATTCCATGGGTTTGCTGGAAACCACCAAGGGTTTACTGGAAAAGGAAGGTGAATCAAACTAAGTCAAACTAAACTCCCCAGCTCCCTTTGCACAGGCTAAAGGCTGCAGCTTATGGGTCACTTTCTGGGGATCGATTTGAACAGGGGACCCAGAGACCAAAGCTGAAATGGGCTCCCTGAGACACACACCTGTCCCCATCTCCCAGGGCAGGATAGGCAATTTGCCATCTTTTCCAAGGTCCTGAGTTCAGGATTCACCTGGCAAAGCACCCACGTTCTTTTAAAGCCTGTGCAACAGACTGGTGTGGTAAGGAAATGCTGGGTAACACCAGTTCCTCACCCTTAACACACAATCCTGCATGCAGGTGCTGGGAACCCACAGGGGCATTTACAGCCCTTGGGATTCAAGAGCCTCTCTGCAGGAACACAGAGGGGCGGAGAGAGCAATTTGAAGCTGAAGTTGTGCCCTGTTGTGTGGCTGTATCTCACCTCCATGTAGAGGAACACAAGCCCCACGGTGAAGTTGCTCAGCCAGTGCACAGAGCCGCCCACCATGAAGGCTGCGGGCCGGGAGGACTGCAGGAACATCTCCGTGATCATCACGGCGGGAATCGGACCTGCAAGGCAGCTGCATGCTTGGAACCCCAAAGGCCATTACCCCACTCTGAACTCCTCATTACACTGCTCACTTCAGTGGCAGGCAATGGTTTCAAACTAAGAGTGTTTAGAGGCACCCAATATATCAAATATTAAATTCTAAAAAAACCCCAACAAAATGAAACCAAAACCAGGGCAATTAAATTATTTGCATGGTGCATGACCACACAGAGATGAAATTCAGTGTCCGTGGATGAGCACCACGAAGGTTTTGGGTTGAAATTGAGCATAGCACTTGGCTTTACAAAGCTTGTGGAGCAGACTGGACCGGCTGTGCATACTTACTGGGTCCCAGGGCATGTCCAATGATGTAGACAATGACACACGCTATGCTGAGGTAGGACATCCAGGACACAGTGGGCTGTGAAGCATTGAGTCACAGGTTAGATGTGCTTCCTAGCTGAACGTCACCAGCACACTCAAGGCACTATTTGTGGTAAGATTTGAAGGCATTCTTTGGCCAGTGGCACCCTCCAGTGCCAGATATGCCCACAATTAGCCACAAAGCCACAGCCAACAAGTGGATGCAACAGGCATTAGGAACACGACAGACTGGAAGGAGTATTCAGACCAGCAGGATCACAGCTTTTCCTTTAGGCAGATATACAAGTACAAAGGAGCTTTCATACTGTCCCCTCTTTCCCAGGGTGTAGAAGCAACTTCAGAATATAGCCCTGACCTGGTCCTTGGAAAGTCCAGAAATGCATGGGTGGGATCACCTGGGCCATTTGCACTCACCTGAAGGTTGAGGGCCAAAGTTAACAGGGCACAGGAGGCACAGCACAGCACAAAGCCAGCGAGGAGAAGGATCCTCCTCCCCAGGGATTCCACAATGAAAACCTGGAAGAGACAGCAGAGGGTGAGGGACCACACACTTGAGGCTCAGCACTTATTCCAGATGCCTCCAGCCAAGGGAGCCACGGGGCACACACCATGCAAAGCATCTTTCACTGTGTGTAAGTAACATTCCAGTGGGAAGTGTCCCTGCCCATGGCAGGGGATTGGAACAAGATGATATTGAAGGTCCATCCCAACCCAAATCAGTCTGTGATTTCATGAACATAAATTAAACAGAGACAGACAGGGCAGAGTGGACCCCAAGAGAAACTCACAGCAAGCAAAGTCATGATGACGTTGATGGCCCCTATGGACACGGTGACATACTGGATGCTGCTGCTGTCCACACCTGCTGACTCGAAGATCCTGTCTGCATAGTAGAACACCTGCAGCAAAACCACAGCTCTGCTTACGTCTGGCCAAAGGTAGAACACGGGAATCCCATTTTGGCTGCTTTACATCCTGGCACTGGTGCACAGAAGCCTGAAGTATTTAATTTCTGGAGACGTTCTTGTTTGAATCCAGGCACAAGCACCTTACTCTGAAAACATCCAAATTATCCTCCACAGGACAGCTTGATCCTGTACCTGTATGTGACCCCGACCCTGCACGTGTCTCTGCTGGGTTTGGGACTGGCCAGGGTCACCCCATCACGACATGAACCTGTGTCCTGGCTGAAGGGCTGCTCCTGTGTCCCAGGGTTTATCTCCCGCGTCCCAGGGTTTATCTCCTGGGTCAGCGCTACCCCACATCATCCACTCTGAAGTCCTTCCCTTCCTTTCTGCCCCGCTGCCTTTCCCACTCACCGCGTTAACCCCGGAGAGCTGCTGGCCCATCATCATGACGATGATGGAGATGAGCTGCCACCTCAGGCCTCTGAAGGTGCACAGGCTGAGCACAGAGAACTGCCCTTCTTCCTTTTCTGACTGGTCCTCTTGGAACATTTCTTCTATCTCGTCATCCACGTCACCCCAGCCTCTCAGCCTCTGCAGGGCTAGTTGGGAGAGGAAGGTGAGTTTTACAGGGAGCTTTCCTGCTCCAAATCAAGACAGAACAACATGTAACCCTGGGCAGCAGTGCTTCCATCATGGGAAGCCGGGGATCCACACGTGCAAAGAAAGGAGCAACGTGGCAGGGATTCCATCCTCCAGCACCACTTCAGCGAAGAATTTCACACTGCTGTCAGTCATGTCCCACAGTGAGATCTGTCCCCTTCCACACCCCTTCCATCAAAGGACGAGAGGGTACCTTGTCGTGCCTGCTCCTCGTTGCCCTTTTGGATCAGCAGGTATCTGGGACTCTCAGGGAAAAAGGGCAATGTCAGGAGCTGAATTAGTGATGGGATGCCCGTGAGGCCCAGCAGCACAGGCCAGCCTGCAGCAGGGGAGAGGAGACAACTGAGAAACCTTCCCCCTGTGGAGCCCACGGCACAGTCCCCAGGCAGAGCTTTACCTTCAGCATTCCCAAGGATGCTGTTGAGACCGAGGATCTGGGCTACAAGGATCCCAAGGGTGATGAAGAGCTGCGGGATGATCCCAATAGCACCTCTCAGATTTTTGGGGGACATTTCTCCAAGGAACATGGGAACCACATTGGAAGCCAGACCTGGTAGTCAGAACAGTGTTAGACGTGCAGCTGCACACTCACAGTCTCCAGCAAGACAAAAGTGGGGGACAAAAGGGACCTGTGAGGAACCACAGTACATATAGAAGCTTCTCACTCAAACCTTTCTGCTCCAGCTGAACGTGCAGTGTCACCTTCTGGCCAGTGAATAGGTTGTGCTTGTTTTCCTCAGTGGAAGACGGGACAAAAAACATCGGGTCCCTCAGTACGTGGAGAGGTACAGAATCCACACCTGCATCAGTGCCCTCCAAAGCTCTGGCCTTGGAGTGCAACCTGCCCATCTCCCGGTGCTTTGAGTGCCCACATTATTAACTGCTCAGCAGCAAAGCATTTGAGGAGTCAGAGGGTGAGCAGCAGCCTGTCTTGCCTACAGAGCCAGCAGATGATCTGGGGGCTCTCGGGGCTCATCTTCCTAAAAACAGCTTTCTGTCCCAGCAGGGTCTGCCAGGTACCTCAGCACAAGGCACACAAGGGAAAATTGTGTAAGGCAGCAATTTTCACTTCCCCTAAAACAAGATGAGAAATCAGTATCCAGAAAAGCTGATGTGGGGGTGGAAGGAAAGGATTTCGTGTCGGCTTTTAAAAACTCGCTGCTCAGTGATGCTTTGCTGCTCTGAGATGTCTTGCAGGTGGAATGCTGGAACAGGGATTTCTAATCCAATAAGGACACGGGTTATTTTGAGGACCAGTAGATGCTGCCCCCGTGACCCCAGCGAGCTGCCAGCTCCCTGCTCATGCTGTAAACCTTGGCATGCAAACCCCAAACTCCTGGAGTCAAATGACCACATGAGACTCTTACGTGACATTTCTAGAGTTCCTGGGCCTCAGGGGCGTGGGGTTACAAAGGTCATCAAGCTGATAAAGGGCATGCAAACAAGTGCCACCAGTGCAGGAGGGTGACACTCGGATCCTCCTGGATTCCAAAGCCGCCTGGCTGGACCAAAAGCAGCTTCCCCCCCCCAGGAACAACGTCCACAGTTCTAGGGAGGCCAGGCTGCAAAGGACAAGTCAGGGCAGCCAGTCCACATTCTTCTGTGGGTTATAAATAACTGGAAAGAGGGATCACACTTAACAGGTCCCTTAGCATTTATTCCAAGCTCCAGTGCTAGGAGCAGCTGCCAGGTTTAGGAAAGGCAAAAGCCAAGATAAAACCACTGGAGTAGATAAACTGGAAAACAAGAAACTGCTCTAGGAAAGCAACTTGATCTGTACCATGCAGCGATTACCGCTGAGCTAAGGCAGGAAATTTATCTTTACAGGATATCCCAACTCACTAATAAATCATGGAGCATGTGAGTCGTGCCAGCCCAAAGCCAATTAATTGAGCCTAAATGCTCTTAGGACCCTTACAGACCTGGCTCTGCCCAGCACTGCAGGGGGGGCCCACAATGCTGAGGTTCTGTTTGTTCCCTGTTTCTGCAGCTCTAATAAAGCCACTTACACCGGCAATACACTTATATCCTTGGCTTCCCACTATCTTTGCAGTAAATCCAGTCTCTCTGAGCCCCTTGCTCTCCCTTTTAACAATTCTTTTCTCCTGCAGACAGAACAGTCAGTTCCAGGACTGGATCATTGGATCTGGCATTGACTCCAATGACTTTGATGGATTATTCTGATTATGTTAAAAAGGAAAAAAAATAGGCTACATGCTTTAAGGCATCTGGGAAAACAGATTCTCAGCAGCAGGTTTCCCCGCAGTGCCTAGCAGATGTTTATTGCAGAGGACAGGCTCATCTACGGGCACAGCTCCTCTAGACACCTGAAATTCCAGCCTCAGGGCCATTATCTCCAAGAGATCTTTAGTACTCCTGCAACATGCAGATGACCAGAGCTAAAGCACAGCACTGCTCTGCAGATGCTAAAGTGTGCTGCCTGTGAGAGATCTGTTGAGAGAATAAAACACCTTTACAGAGCCAAGGAAATATTTACTGCTCTCCCTTTGCCATCCACTTACCAGCATATATTCCCATGATAGCACGGGAAAGGATGATCACTTCAAAGGTTTTTGCTGTCTCTGAGGTCCCCATAAGGATTGCAGCAGCGATGGAGAAGAGGTTATTTATCAGCAAAGTGCCCTTTCTGCAAAGTAACAGGAAAGGAGACATTCGGTTTGGTTTTCCTAAGGCCCAGCTGCAGGTGGATCCCCCCTGGGTAACACTGCCCAAACCCCAAATGAGTTATCATCCCAAAGACCCATCAAAGAAGAAATGCCAGTTGTCCCGTTCTCCCTGCAGGGAACGAAGGCTCCCAGGAAGAACCGAAGTTTCCCAGGGAGCCTGGGCAGCAGGAGCTGGGTCTGATCTCAGATCCCAGCCCAGCCCTGCCATCGCTGCTCTCTGCCTGGCTCAGTGCCCAGCCCACAGCCTGGCCTTGAGCACCCCGAAACCCCATAAACTCCTTTACACTCGGGGCACAACACGTGTTGATGAGCCCGGCAACAAATCCTCATCCCATCTGCTTTCCTGTCAAGGTGTGTGTGGGCAATTCCCCCTCCTGCTGGGCTGGGCAGCTGGAGTGTCCCGTGAGACCAGTGTGACCAGCTGGGGAAGGACCCTGGGCACGCCTGTCACCTACCGGCCACAGTTGTTGACCAGAGGCCACACCATCAGGGACCCAAAAAAGCCACCCAGGGGGAACATGGACACAGTGAGAGACCACAGCAGCGTCTGGAAGCCACCGTTCATCGGCACTCCAGTCCTGTCCAAGTAGGTTTGGTTGTAGAAGTCTTGCATGTACTGGAAGGAAACACAAAGCCCGTTCAGCACAGTTTTCACGCTGTAAAAGCTCATTAACAGCAAATGCCATAAAGCTTTAACCCAGTGATAAACAGAACGGAGGGGTGGGGAAACGAATGCAAGAGAGGGATGGAGAAGCCTGGAGTAGGTAACTGCTGCCACAAATAATCCTGATTTGGGGGATGTGCCTGGTTTCCAGAGGGGGAGGCGTTTCTCAGAGCTCATCTCTGCTGGGCACAGAGGCAGCACAAGCACCTGCCCACGAACACCCGTAAGGAACTGCTACACTTGCTCCGTGTGTAAACCCGCTCCCAGGTGTTTGTAAAACTATTCCCAGGTGTCTGTAAACCCACTCCTAAGGCGCGGGCCACTCCACAGCCCAGCCTACCGGGGCTGGAGAGTTGATCACAGACACGTTGTAGCCGTACTGGAAGGAAGATCCAAAGGCAGATATCAGCGCTACCAGGGCAAGGGGGATCGTCATCTTCTGTAGAGGGCAAAGAAAACACACAAACACCGCCTGAGAAGCAGGTCTGGCTCGTAATGACACTCAGGAAAAAGAAAGAAGTACCCCAAGCCTCGCTTTCTGTGTTTTTCCCTTCATTTTACTGCATATAAAAGCCCAGTGGGTTGTTTTCATTACAGCTCGTTTTGTTCTGCTTGATTTGCACGCAGTCATTACAGTAATTCACTCTGTGCCTTGCTGGTATTGATGGATCATTTGAATGATTACATTTTTTTTTCAGTTATCATTCTCAAAATACCACCCCACAGGGAAAAAGGTTGTATGCAATTATTCTTTTTCCAACATGCAAATTGGATAGTGAAGCGACACAGGATGTTGGCACAGGAGAGCTTTAAAAAGAGGTGATTTCACATCAAGTGGCAAAATCCCTTTCCTGTTAATTTTTTCTGCCTCCCACATTCTGGGACCAGGCTTTTTATGGATCTAATTGATTGTCACTGAAGCCAATTAGAACTTATCTAAGTAGCTCGGGGAGGGCTTGGTTGTGGGGTACAAGAGCTGCACTTTCAATATGAGTTCAATAGGAGAGCGGAATTGCCATCTGGAGCGGGATCAAACACCGTGCTTGTGGGCACACAGTTCTCAGGGTTACACACAGCTCGCTTTTCCTGACCATCCAGCTGCTCTCCAGCCCTGGGCTGTGTTGACAGAGCTACCTTGCTGGGCTTTTGTTTGGTTAGCTTTTACAGCTCACTAACAGTCTCATTGCTCCTGCATCAATAAAGTCATTTCCATTCAGACCCGTCTCATTTTCTGTCACCATCACTGGCCTTGATGCCTGCAAGGTTTTATGTCCCAACACTCAGCTCAGGTCCCACATGAAGGATCTGCCACTTCCCTGACTGAACGTTTGGCCAAAGAGCTGCTGGTGCTTCTTTATATTCCTCAGAACCTCAGGAGCTCATCCCCAGGGATCTGCAGAGTTTAAGGCATTGCAGGAGATCAAAATTCAAGCCGAGCTCAGAGTAAGGATGAGGAGGAAGCTGAGGCTTCCAGCTCTGTTTTCTAGGAGTAGACTGCTGACATTCTCACATTGGTGATGAAAAGCAGCTGCCTTGTGCTCATTAACCAAATCCCAGAAGCTCCAAAGAGCCACTGGTGCTCATTATTCACATTCAGCACTTTTAGGAAAACCTCTGGCACACACGAGCAGAGCGTTGTGCAAGACACTCCACAAAGACTGCTGTGAGACAGCCCCATCCAGAAGCATCTGCAGCCTCAAACCGATGAGACAATAGGAAAGAAAACTCACACCCAGAAGGGGAAAGTCACCCAGAAGTTACAGGGCAGGTCAGCTGCAGACAGAGAGAACATCACAAGCCTCGGTGCAACGCCGCAGACAGATCTAAACTGGGCTCAAGAATATACATGTCCCTGGATAAATCAGCCCGAAAGATCACAGTCTTCTCCTTTCTCTGCATTTCAAAGAACTTGGTCTGTATCTGTGGCAGGCTCAGGTTGGAAGTAAAGAGTCAACATACTCACCCCTTTGGCACCTTCACTGCTGTCGGAGCTCTCCTGGCCCTCTCCTTTCAAATTCATTGTGCTGTTTGAATCCCAGACGCCAAGTGCAGGTTTTTACAGCCAAGGCAGGGGATGGAAATGCCCTATGCAGAAAATCCTGCTCTGTGACTTTTCCAAAGAGACCCAATCAATGAGAGGCTCTCCCAGCTGGAGCAAGTCCTTGTGGTCTGATCATTCCCTTCCTCTGCACGACTCGCCAGCGCCTTTGATTTCTTTGCCTTGTCTGAGTGTGTCGCCGCTGGGTCAGATGTTCTTCCACCAGATCTGTCTCAAACAGAGGTGCTGCCTGGTGACAGGGGAAACTGGCTCCTCTCCAACGAGAAGGGGCAGACTGGTTGCAAAAGTTGCTAAATGAGCTGGTTTATTGACATGGACGGGATGAGTCCAGAGAGCAGAGCTGCTGCTCCTTCCCCCCGAGCCCACGGGCAGCTGTGGATGGTGCGGCTGGAGATGCTGCCCAGCAACTGCAGAATTCAGGGAGAGCAGGGCATTCTGTGGGAGCAAGCTTGGCAACAGAGGCTGCTTGCCCTGTGCCACAGCAACACCAGTGATGCACATTAACCCTGCCGCAGCCACAAACTGCCCCTGCCCGTGGCCCAAAGTACCCTCACTGTCCTACCTTGCAGGGACCAACTTGCTCAGGCTCTTCTGCAGTTCACAGGGACAGGTCCGTCCTCCCAGAGCTGCAGTTGTGACACCACACAGATTTTCCACCAAAGCACTTCAAGTTCCTTTCTCTCTGCATGCAAAAGGTGCACCATGTGCTGCTGGCTTAGTATTTCCCCCCCTAGGTTATGAGGTTGCTTTGAACAGTCCAGGGCTTGGTTAATAGTCGACTACAATTCCTAGAGTTTAGCAGAGAAATGCAAAGTTCACAGACATCCCCAGCAGGTGGAGAGAAACCAAACCTCCTGTTTATTGCTCCATCTATCTTTAACAGCCAGCTTTAAAAAAAAATGCATCCTCTTGAGCAACAGCTCTTTTCCAGTGTCCTGCACGTGTTCTCTGCCTGCCTGCAGCCTCCCTTCCTCCAGGTGGAAGGGAACAGAGCCTGCTGCTTTCATAGTGCAATTTAGTCCCCAGACTTCTTGGCATTTCTCTTTTATTGCATTTGGTACAAGGGAACAACCTTAAGGACACTGTTCTCTGGGATATCTTGGTGGTGGATCACACCTCAAGAACCCTCCTGTGTCACAGCTGATGAGGTCACAGCTCACTCAGCAACTGGTGGTGTCCTCACCTCCACAGATCTTTAGCCAAGAGGGAAAATTCCACCCCAGGGGTGGGAAAACTGCAAAAAAAAAAGGACACATTTCTGTCATGGAATTCCTGTTCTTTAAAGACAGTGCCATTCTTCTGGGCAGTCCGATCCCCAGCAAGGGGCAAGGGGGTGCTGGACCAAGGATACTGCAGTGAACAGCAGCACACGTGGGGCTCTGGAACCAAGGAGCAAAGGAGACCCTGTTTCCACTGCACAAAGGCAATGCTGGGCAGTGTCCTGGTAAAGAAACAAAACTTTATTTTGTACAAGTTGCAGAAATATTTAAAAATGGGCAAACGAGGAGCTGTAAATAAGGTAAAACATTATCCCCAAATAGCAAAACAAACCCCCATCCCCTCCCCAGGTCTGAGGCGACACTCCCAAAGCAGGGACAGACTGCAGCCTCCAGCAGCAGCAGACACCTGGAGCTCAGAGCACTGCCAGGCACTGCCTGGCTGCTGGGGGACACCCCTGAGCACCAAGGGACCCTGCAGAGCTCAGAGCTCCTCAGAAGGCAGCTCCCATGCTGCCACCACACTCCCCGAGGGTGATGATGATGGCCCCTAACCATCAAGGAGGAGGAGGAAACCAAAAAGAGCAGCCACCCATCACCACCACCAAACCAACACGTCTTTGCGCACGATTGTCCGTGTTCAAGTGAAGAACAGGAGCCAGTCTGGAGTCCCCAGGAAGGCTCGCACACTAGGACTGAGATTCCTGCCCAGGACAGTCCTGTTCAGCAGCTGCTGGAGTTTTCCTGTCACCACGAGACTTGTTCACCTCAGAACTCACCACACGTTTGTCTTGTCAGACAGAAAAAGCAAAACCCCAAACCATTTTTAAGATTTACAGTGGAGGGTGAGGGGAAGGAGGGGAGAAACCCACAAAACCGGAGTCCAGTCAAACAGTGTCTTCCAGAGGATCCTGAGCAAAGCCGAGCCCCAAAGCCTCTGGTGTGAGTGCAAGGAGCAGCGGGACCTCTTCCATCTGCTCAGCCTCTCCAGCGGCGCTTTCCCCGGGCTGTGGCTCCCTCTGGGGGGCTCTGGGACGCTCCTGCACCTGCACAGAACGAAGCACAGTCACAGCCGGGCTGTCCCCCCGTCCGTCCTGCAGCCTCTGCTCTGCCCCGAGCCGGGAGAACGGGCTTGCTGCAGCTCAAGCCCCAGGGATGTCACCTCGCAGCAGCAGGACCCGTTCCCAGAGCTCAGCCCGGCCCCACAACCTCAGCCAGCTCCGGAAACATCCCAGGCACAATTCTCCAGGCCCTGCCTGACAGAACACAGCATAATACTAAGTCTCTTAAAATTTAAAAATTACTATCTTGCCTTTCTGCAAGAAGTTTAACACAGCTCCCCTTTCCAAGCCTCATGGGCTTAGCATGAGGGTGAGCTACCAAGGTTGCTATTTAACATGCAGAAGTTTAAAAGAGCCTTTTGAAAGGAGAAAAAAACCTCTTGAAGTTATCTGTGGCAAAGATAAGATGTTTCCATCCACCTTTCAAAGGCCCCAGGGATGCCGAAGAGCAGAGCCCCTCCACAGCCCCATCAAACGGGCTCGTGAGCTCCTGAGGACTCCACCTGCCCATGTTTACACAGCCTGTGTACAATAGGGCTTAAATATAGTAACATAATAATAAAGATAATGCCAAGGCTTCAGGAAATACCAGGACCTACCTCTGCCTACAGTCCCCTAAGACCATTGTATCATGTAACTGTTCTGCTTGCTGTGAACGTGACTAAAATAAACTAGGAAGAGCAGTTTTGGAGAAGCGGGAGCCCAACAGCTGCCCTGTCCCCCCAGACAACCCAGGAGGCTCCTGTTCTGTTTGCAAAAACCTGGTGTACAAGTTAAAAATGTCAACTGATTAAAAATGAAAAGTCCTTTGGCTTCTTTTGGGCTGGGAGCAGAAGAAAGAGAGGAATTGAAGAGAGACCCCCCCAGCCAACAGACCCTCCTCTCCAGGGTGCTCACGCCCTGCCATGACCACGTCCCAGGCAGGCACCTGCCCTTCGGGCTCAGCCCTTTGCACCCCGTGGGACCTGCAGGGTGGGTACAAGTGCAGGAGCACAGGTGGTTCCATGCTCTTTCCGAAGAGGCAGCTCAGACCAGCACATCTGTCCGAGCAGCCAGGACAGCTGCTCTAGGTGTGACCCCCTTCAGCTGTGCTCTCCGCTGCTGAAGGGAGCTCTACCCATATCAGTTCCACAGACACAAACCCACACAGCACCCCATTCCAAGTTTGACAGCCCTATATATTATCATTGTAAACTATCGCTCGTGAGGTCAAGCACAAAGAAACGAGGTGCTGACACAACTAGACCAACGCAAGGACATCAGTGCCCAGTCTGAAGAGCTGCTGTCACATTTTTGCTGCTAGAGACTTTCCAGGCAAGCTGGGAGGAATCACTTCCCCTCCATTTCCCTTTCACGGGGACTGACAGCAGGGATTGCATTCTCTCATGAGGAAAACTTGGGGCACTGAGCATCCGAACTGTGCAGCGCTGGTGAAATGTGTGTGCACGTGGTATTTCACACCAAAAAGAGCCACTAATTCCTCTTTTTCCCTTTTCACTGGTGTCCTGTCCCTGAGGGCCAGACAGCCCTGCAGTCGGTTCCTCATTTTACAGGCTCAAGTGTCAGCCACTGCCCCAGCCCAGGGCAAGGGGGAGCGCAGCAGTTCTATAAATGGTTTGGGAGCCTCACGGGGACCTGCAGAGTCGGCCAGGGAGCGCCCCCAGCAGCAGCAGAACCCCCTCTGCCAGCTGCTGCCAGCTGTTCCCACCCCTCCCACCTGGGCAGGGGGAAAGGCTCCCACTGGATGTTTTACCGTGAAGGAAGGAATCCACATGGCGATGGAGGCAGCTCAGGTGCTGGACAGCAGGGGCTTCGTCTGCTCAGGGCCGGGCACCTCCTTGTCCTTGTGGGGTTCTGGGCGCTGCCAGGAGCTGTTTGATCTCTGCAAAGGCCAGTCCGACTCATCGTAGTGGCAGCAGCAAAGGAAGGAAAGCAGCCGAGTGCGGACCACCCGTGTACAGAGCACAAACATGATGCAGTTGGCACCTCCCTGGAACGTGTTCCCAATTCCCTGCAAGGGCAGGAAAGGAATTACCCAGAGCTGCTCCTCCAGACACCACCCGGAGAAGAGCAAACATCACGTCCGACCAGCTGCATGACAGTCACCAAGTTCACCTCGATGAGACAAACAAATTCAGAAAAATAAGGGTTTTTTTTTCTAATAGAAAAAGCGCCAGCGGAGCTGCTGCGGGCGGCACCGCTGCAGCCTGGGCGGGCAGGAGCAGGCTGAGCCCTGCGAAGGACAGACAGACAGACAGACAGCCAACACCCCGGCCCGAGCTGCCTCCCCCGCAAGCAGCGGGCTCCGTGCGTCCCTCCCGCTGCAGCTTTGCCCTGCAGCCACCAGGTGCTGCTGGAGGCTCTGCCCCCGCTGGACCCGCCGAGCATCCCGGGCAGCGCTGGCCCGGCAGGGATCAGGTGTCCCCGCCGGGACCGGGCACCTCAACGGCACCAAAACCTCGCCCCCCTCCCGGATCCGACCCTGCCGGCAAACACTCACATGCAGGACGACCAGCACCGAGTTCTGCACGGCAGGGGAGTTGCAGAGGGTGAGGATGAAGCGCACGGTGCTCCAGATGCGGAGGAAGATGAAGATGACAGGGATGAGGATCAGCTTCTTCTCGGCTACGGAGGCGCGGGGCTGGAAGGCAGGGGCTCCGGAGAGGATGGGGCGGTACTCGGAGAGAGCCGCGTGCTTCGGGAGGGGAGAGAGGCAAACCCTCAGCAAAAACCCACACACTGAGCTCCGGGGATTCTTCCCAGAGCCAATAAATCTCTGCATCCCGGGGGAACGTCACAGGGGCACAGCCAGGAGCACCGGCCACACCGTGCCTTTGGGAACACAAACGTGCCTGCTGGAGCCAAGGAGTGCCAAATAAGGGACCCTTATCAGAGTCCCACTAAAGCTTTATCCTGGCAAACATCACTGCGTAGCTGCCAAGGTCAGAAGAATAGAAATAAAAACCTGGTGCTCCCCAAAGGAGTTTTGCTGGGGCAGTGGCCTGGCCTGGAGCTGCTGGCCAGGACTTTGTAAATGGGTGCCCAAGAACGTGGCCTTGTGAAGGCCTCTTGACGTACACAGAAATGACATGCATAGAAATGCATAAATACACACATATATAGAAATATGTATATGTATTTGTGTAGAAGCTGCTGCCCGATTTCTGACTGTATACTGTCAGCAACAGGCTCCCCAGACTTGGACAAACCTCTCCATATCAGCACATATAGGGAAAAAAAAAAGGGATCCGAGTCCTGGATCAGGGTGGCTGCAGGTGTAAGGCCCTTTCCATGGGAGCAGCTCCTGGATGTTCTGACTCCTGGGTAGGCAGAGCAGCTCAGCACAGCTCCCAGAGCAGCTGCTGGACACAGGATGCTGGACACAAGGATGTTCATGTGGGTGAGGAGGTTACACCTCAGGAGAGCTGACCCACCAAAAACTATTCCTCCTGCCCTCAGGGTTACTGAGCACACACAGTTTGATGCTTAGGGTTCTCCTTCTCTCCAGTACTCCCAGTTCCAACACCTTATCTCCAACAGACCAGAGCACAGTGATCCCAGGCAAACCAGCTGAGAGCTTTCAGTGCAGCTTTCCACCCACTCCCACAGCCTTTTCCCTTGGGAAAGCCCTTAGCACACACCCTATGTGTGTCCCCCACAACAGCTACCTCCAGAATTTCTCCTGCCTCTGGTGGTGCAGGAGTCTCCAGTGCAACACCCCCCTCAGCCAGAACAGCCCAAGCCCTGCCCTGGTTGCCTGTTGCTCTTCCTTGGAAGTGGGATGCTCCCTGCCAGCTGAGCAGCTCAGGAAGCAGCTCCAGGCTCAGCAGAGTCCCCAGAGATGAGGAGAGATGCTCCAGCCCAGAAGGCTCCATGAGCTGCTGCTCCAAACCCTCAGCCCCTCATGTGAGGGCAGGGAGAGCCACCTGCCCTCAGCACTGCTCCTGTCAGGGCTGGAGTGGGGAGGGAGAGCAGAGTTCCCAGGAATCCCTGGCACAGCAGGAGCAGGAGCCCAGCCTTTGGGGGGCTCAGGTTTCCAGGAGGTCACCCTTCTATCTTTGACAGCAGCTGGGACACAGTGTCCTGTCTGGGTTATGTCAGGTGCTGACAGGCACGAGCAAACCCTTCCCAGCTGCCCCTTCCCAGGACATTTAGGGTTGCTTAAAACTGCCTTGTTCTTCCAGCTCATCTGCAGGATCCTGCCCTAACCAGGTTTGTGTCTATCCCTGACTACAACCCCCAGAGCTGCACCACAAGTGCAGTGGCAGCATTTTGCAGAAGGACACCTATCCACACGTGGGTTGTTTTTACTTTTTAGCCCCTAATACAACTCAGAAGAAAAGGAATCTCTGGATGCAGTTCCTTCTGCCACTCTCAGTCCGGATGTCTGTTATGCAAATGCTGTCCTAGATGCCTGGATTCTCTGTGTTCACAAGGAACAGCAACAACTAAATCTCTGAGTTCCAAAACCCTGCCAGGCCAGGGTGTCTCCTGTACAGGGGGTGTGTGTGGTGCCAGGGGCCTGTGTGGTGCCTATTGCCATGCAGTGCCCAGGCTCCCTAACAGTGACTTCTGCTGCCAGTACAACTCAGGCATTCATAAACACAGACCATCATGATGGATACTACAAGGACTGAGGTTAGGTAAGTCCAGTCTCGGGCTTGGTACGAGTGGAACTGCAGAACACTGATTAAAGCTGAATTTTGTCCTTCACATCCCGTTTCAATTCTTACTGCAGGATTGAGCATTTCCCTCATGAACATCCCACAACCCCTGCATGTCTTCCAAAGGCTTTTACATCCTTGTGCTAAGCCACTGTGTGATGATGCTGCAGGGGCACGGCTGCTCCCAGGGGTGGGGACATTTCAGTGTGATGAAGCAATTCCTGCCTGGGCAGCTGCTAAATATGGACCAAAAACTGCAGAGCATGGGAGGGCAGAACCACACGGCAAGTCTGCAAGCCCAGTTGAGCACAGCAAAATACTCACTGCTCTGTTAATGTGCTTCTTGATGAGAATGTAGAGCACTGGCAGAGTCACGTAGGCCAGGATCTCCCAGACTTTCCCCGTTAAGAGCATCCACAAGACACGATCTTCTGCATCCAGGTTGACCCAACACCAGCCCACAGAAACGTTGGAGGCATCATAGCCAATCTTCTTCAGAGCAACAGCAGCCACCGTGATGGCAAGGGGGACTCCCCAGCTGAGGAGAGAACACGAAGGGCAAGGTCAAGCCATGAACACGCTCAGTTAGTCCCTCCACCCCTCAGGGAAAGGGTGACAGAGCAGGGGCTCTCCACCAGACGGGCTGCCAGCACTGGTTCCAGACCATCAGCACTCCTGCACCGGGCTGAAGGGAAGCAGCTGACAGTGTATGAACATGGACTGCAAATCCACTCGCTGGGGCCCCGTCCCAGGAATTTGGATCCCCAGTCCTGAAGGACAGACGTGCTACGTTCTGACCCATTCCCTGGCCTGCACAGCAGTCAGGCTGAGCAGGAGACACCCCACCTACTCCCCTTCTCCCCTCCCACCCTGCACACGGGGCAGGCTGAGCACTTGAAGGATCCAGAGCACTGTACAACGGGATTGTCCTGCAGGACCCAGCCACCTGATTCAGAGCTTTCCAAACACAACCAAATCCCACATTCTGATTCCAAAGGGACACCTGGCACGTAAAGGACCAGCACACAAAAGAATCCACAACTTTATTCCATCACTTTGTTTGTTTTGCTTTTAAGTGGAGGTGTAGGCAATATTTTTGGAGCAAAATTATAATTTCTGAAGGACAAGGAGCGAGTTTCTTCCCAAGGAAAAGTTCTGGCAGTAACAGCAAAAAGCTAAGAATGCCAGGGGGAGCCACATTTACCTACTTTGGAGCTGTGACTTTGGCTTCTCTGTTGACAGCAGAGGCAAATATAAGGAAGCATTTAGAAGAAAAATAAGTGTGGTGACACACATGAGTTGTCACTCAGCAGCCTGGGCTGCCCACAAGAAACCACGAGGAAGAACAGAAAAATTCCACGAGCCCAAACGTAAGAATGACACCCCAGCTGAAACAGTGCCCTGCATCCAGCTGAATGCATCACCTGCCCTTCCCACGTCCATCCTCAGGGACAGGTCCTGTGGACACTGCTCCAGTAAGTGCCACAAGTGCTTCAGAGTGCCCAGACTGAGCTCCCAGCACAGCCCTTCTGGCCCTCCAGGTGCAGAGGAGAATTTGTGACTGTCTTGCTCTCGTTACCTTCCCCAGTCACGCTTGTCTTCCAGTGACAGCCTGGGGCAGCTGCAGAGAGCAGGGCAAGGATCTTCCTCCTCAAAGTGAGTTTCACAGGCACCACACTATGTAGGCCAACAGCAGTTGCCTCGACCAGATTATCCGAAATTCCAGCTGAAGAATCAGAGATAATCCCATGATATTAGATTTCAAAAATACCCCATTTCCTGCTCATAAATAATGGCGGGGTCACCTACTCACAAGACAAACGAATGTAAATATAAGGCTGTAGAAAACTTCAGAGTCAACTCCTGGGCACATTTAGAACATTCTGTTTCCAGGCTCAGCCCAGAACAGGCAGTGCTAATCCCAGCCAGAGCAGTTATTTCAGGAGAGCTGTGCTGCAGGAAGCCCTCCCCACGCCGTTATCAGAGCAGGCTTTCTAAAAACATCCCAAACGTCACCACCAGCGCCACAGCTTCCACACAGTTCAAGGCTCACTTTGGTCAAAAGGGTGATTTCTCTGAAAACAATTACACATGCTAATATTCCATCCCGTTTTCAGCTGGCCTGGAAGAGCTGAGCAGCAAGGTAAAGAATTCAAGAGAACTGGCACTTCCTTAGAGAAACCACGTTAAGGCACACAGGCACCAAGAAAAAGGAAGTGGATTAATAAACTAATTTGCCTAAATAATCATCTCAACAGTGACCTGAAAGAGAGCTAAGATAACACCAGGTCAAGTCACCATGTGTGGATGTAAGACAGAACAGCCTCAGTCCACAGAGACAGAGAGGCCACAGCAGGAAACAACAGACCCCGGGCGAGAGACACACGAATCTTCGACCCACGAGTGGTGAAAGGAAGAACGTGCAAGAAAACAGGCAGTTCATTTTCACTGGAATAGCACCTTGGGATCAGATGGATTTTACAACTAACACCAAGGACAAGGGATTGCCAACTCAAAGTGAAGTCAGAAAGGATCTAGAAAGTCTTCAGACGTTTCAGTGAAGTTCAGCTCCGTTTTGGAAAACTGGAAAGCAGAACTGAGAATGGTGATTTGGTTATTCTTAAGAACTCCTAAATGACAGGTTCATGAGCACTGCAAAATGTCAGTGCTTTGTACCCAGCTAGAGGAATGGAGGAACTGAAGAATCAGGATTCATCACCCAAGGCCTGTGTGAAGACTGGAATAAAAAGGCTCCAAGGTAACAGAGAGGCAGAAATATTCCTCGGAGCCTCCAAAAGCAATTATGTAGGCTGGGCCTCTCCAAAGCACACTTGGATCGAAATACAATCAGTGTGGGGGAGAAAGGGCAGATAACTCCTTGTGTCTGTAAAGAGGCTGGAGATCCCATCTCTAAGGCAGACACAACAGTTCTGACTCCCCTAATACAGCTCCTAGCAATGTATTAATAAAAAACCCATACACCCACACAAGGCAAGACAAGGACCCCTGAACAGCTCGACATGGCTCGGTTTCCTTGTGCTCAGAGTCCTGGCTCAGGTTGTTTAATAGCCACGTTCTGATTTATGCTGAATTTTCTCTCCCTAGAGACTCTTCCAAGAGGTGATTTGCTGTCACCTGCTTGCACAGGTTATACAACAAGCCATCCTATCAGCAGGCCTGCAGGCAATTCCTTCTGGGGAAAGGGATTTATACTCTGTAAAGAGAGAAAAATCAGTCTTATGGATATCCCAGCCAATTCCAGGAAGGAGCTTTGAGTACACCTGTCAAGGGACTTCCACCCAGGGCTGAGGAGAACAGTACACTAGTACATGAAAGGACCCCAGGACCATGGACATGCACATATAAATACAGATGAATGGTATAAATCTAACTCTAAACACATTTATATATATACACACGAGGAAAAAACAATCCCAAGGTGGGTTCTGTCTGCCCACTGCTCACCCTGAGCCTGGATGGGCTGCTCTCACAACAAAGATGACATTACCCAACTAAATGACACCTGATATTTAGAAATTCAGAACATGAGGTAGCCTGGCCATTGACACTGTGGATGCCAGAACTCGCAGTTTACAACTACATGAACATTTCCAAAGCTCAGTGTAAGCTTGTTTTCAAAGCTCATCGGAGCTGGACAAGCCTGAAACGAAAGCAGAGGCTGCAGCTCTCCAGCCCAGCAGCAGAAAAGGTGGATGTGAATCAGTGAGGGACAAACCTGTTTGACAGGTTTGGTCCAGTGTGACATCCTAATTTCCCCGAGGAGAATTTCAGGTACTGATTTCCAACATGTACTTAGGCAGCTCCACTCAGCTAAAGAACAAAGACTCTCTGCTTATACCCAACATGAACAAAGCACTCATCTCTACAAACACTCGCCCCTGGTGAGCAGCCTCCTGTGAAGAGCAGGAAACATGCCTGACAAAACTCCATCCTGCCTTGGATCCCTTCCAAAGGTGTCTTGGAATGACTCCTCACACAATGGTTGCTGTATTACTGTACTGGCAAACCACAAAGCAAGGAGGGGGGAAAAATCTCAGGTTCTTGCCTAGACTGAAAAAAAAAAAAGAAAGAAATTTAACTTTAAACCCTTAAGCCTTTGCCACCTTCCCTTTTGCCTTAGGCTGGTCTCCCACACTTACCTCCTGCAACTAATACATTAGAAGTTACTAGTACCTGTATTAGTTGAAGTGGCTCTAACAGATTTTTAGGCTCCCAGCACCACAAACTCCCAGTGGGAAAACACTGAAAAGGGTGAGGGGGAGCCACCTCCACACATTACATCCAGAATTGCATCTCCATTGAGTTCCCAGGTAACTGCAGAGGTGCAGGGAAGGGAAGCAGGGTGATATGTCACGAGGGGATGGGCAGAGAACAGGTCCTCACTTGTTTTCTCTGGATTTCCATAAGCAGAAGCAGCTTTGCACACTGGCTCTGCACAGAACTGGAGGCATTTACAGAGCAGTACCTGAAAAAAGGTGCTTTCTGAATGCTGCCCACCCCCTTTAAATAGAGCAAGTGCTGCCGACCCATACCAAGGACAGGAGATGGCCTTTTATTTTGATTGTAAAGAACTGGAAACAAACCTGCGAATTCAGGCAGGGACAGCTCGGTCTGAGCTCTGGCACAGAGCAGAGCAATCCTTCGGGGTTTTTACAGTTTTTAAGGAGAGCACAGATCACAGCCCAGTTTCAGTGGCTCTGCCCGTTTCTTTCTGCGCTCTGTAGCCGGCGGCTCAGGAGCCTTAAACCAGCTGGAGAAACTGAAGCACAGACAAAAGCCACCCAGCAATTAGCAGACAGGAAAATTACAGACAGGCCAGATGTGCCTCAGCTCTTTGATGTGTCCCGATGGAGCCAGCATGGGCATGAAGGAGGCAGACTTCTGATTTCTATCCATTAAGCAACATGTGGCTCTTTACTGGCACCCCGCCCTCTCCACAGCTCTCACTCAGAGTGCAACTCTCTATTTACTTGAGATGAAATGACCTAAAAAACTCTTGCACTGTCTCACTGCATCTTATTTCAGCTTCGCCACCGCCAACCTGGTGTTCCCAGGTGCGTGTTGAGTCACCTCAGGCTTCCTCACACACAGACCCTGCTGTCAAGCAGCAATCAGAACAGGTAGGGCAGGAATTGAAGATCCTCCCTGATTCACACTCAGCCTTGAAGTCTTTCTGTGGCACATCCTAACCTGGACTCCACTCTAATTCAATCATCTCCCAACTGATGCTGTTTGAAACTAAAAGGTGACAAATATTTGCCTAAGAAACCAAAGAAAACTCAGTACTTGCCCCAATGGCCTTTTTTTTTCCTTTTACACCAGGTCATTCCTCTTATAATTTATTGCAAAAGCTTGGCAACAAGGAAGACTAAAGGATCACTGTTTTGCTCAGCGTGGACGTAGCACATGATTCCACAAGCTCCAATTGCATAATGAAAGCTTTTACTAAACATGCTGTGGAAAATCAGCTCCCTAAATAACAGACACTGAGACATAAAGCCACACTGCGGTCTGGTTTGTGCTGCCTTCCATCAAACGTGCCAAAACAACCTTCCGAGCGCTTTCCTAGCAGCCTCACCGCTTGTAGACAAGGTTCTGCTGTGGGTATGGAATTACAGCAACCTGCCTGGGGAAAGGGGCAGGATCCTCCCACCAGGGAAGGCAGAGCCCCGTGGAAACAGATCCCAAACGCGGGCGTTTCGGCAACAGCAGACAGGTAGCACAAGCACAAGTTTTGGGCTATTATTTCTAGGATGGCAGGGCACACTGTGGGAGGAAAGCAGCAGGCAGGATTTTCAGAGTCATTATAACTTGCCAGTGATTTTTCTGTGTGACCTTGAGAAAAAAAATAATTGTAACTTTTCCACATCTCTGATTCTTCACTTAGGAAGGGAGAAGGGGGAGAACCAGCAGGGTCGGTTAATTAAAAGACAGCAAAATCCCTGTTTCAAAGGAATTTGAGGGGGACGATGACACGCTACCCTTAAGAAAAGCACAGGTGACTCCAGGGACCACCCGAGCGCTCCATCCCAGAGCAGAGCTGGGGGCTCCTGCCCACGGGGGGTGTCCGGGGGTGCCCACCCCACCGCAGCAGCAGGCGGCACCCACCTCACGGCGTGGAAGCAGCAGAGCAAGCCCGTGCCCGTGGGCGAGCCCCTCACGATGGTGAGGTAGAGGTAGAGGGCGATGGCCATGGTCCAGAAGAAGGAGCTGGTGTTGGCGAAGGTGGACAGGGCGCCCTGCAGCACGCAGTCCCACGAGGTCCTGCCGAAGTCCTGCAGCACCCCGTAGAAGTAGGAGAGCGCCGAGAGCAGGTCCGCCAGCGACAGGTAGAGCAGGAGCTGCCGCGGCCGCGTCCGCAGCTCCGGCCACAGCGCGTGGGAGCAGAGCAGCAGCGCGGAGCCCACGCAGGACAGCACGCAGGACAGCAGCACCACGGCCCGCTCCGAG
>VWZF01004263.1:336281-370756 GCA_013396755.1 Sclerurus mexicanus
GCTGCCGGCTCCTTGGTTGGGCTGCCGGCTCCTTGGTTGGGCTGCCGGCTCCTTGGTTGGGCTGCCGGCTCCTTGGTTGGGCTGCCGGCTCCTTGGTTTTCCCACAGGCACCTCCTTCCCCCGGGACCGCGCACGGCTCCGCTCCCGCTGCCCAGCCGCGCCTGGCGGTGTTCATCCACACCAGAGTACACCGGGGGCACCCCGGAACACGGTCAGATAACCGGGAGCCAGGTCATCAGCCCAGCACCCTCCCCGGGTGACACCTTCACCCTCCACATTCCAGCACTGATCCGCAGCCTCCTGCAACCTGTGGAGCAGAGAACCATCAGGAGGCACAGCAGAGCGTTCACTCCGCTGTCACATGGGCTTTACATTGCTGTGGATAAGAAAGAGCTTTGTCCCCCTCTCCTTCAAAGGACTCACAGGTTGAAAGTATGTCCTTGTTTGCTTCTACCGTGCCTGATACTTCACTGGCTCCACACAGACAGCCCATGCTTTCCACCTTTGATGCAGAGAGTGAGTGATGTGCTCCATTTTCAAAGGACGTTGTTGTTTCAGGTGTCTTGCTCTCAAACTGTTTAATCATTTCCCAGCTGAACTCAGTTCTTCACAAGGTTTATGCTGACCTGAAAAACCAGGTGCCCCTGCTCAAGCTTCTCCCAGCACCCTGGAGCCATCTAACACACCCCAGAAAACACACCTGATGGAAACATCTCAAAACCCTACAAATTACTGCATGCTTTCATATTAGTTTTGGCCACACTGTCCTTTCAGTTTTACATTCCCATCTTCCCAGCTGAGAGAGAGTTCTCAACATTTTAAATCGTGTCCTTTGACCAGTCTTGTGTTTAAAACACACCATTTTACAATCAAGTTTTCAGGATAACTAGTACTTAATGGAACTCTACTTTTGCACTATTACAACTTCACTGGAAAATACCCAATTCCACTTTTTAAAAAATAACCTCACCCTCCCTCAGATGTGTGAGGGCCGTCGCTGCTTACATGGTTTTTTCCCAAGAACAGGTTTTTCCATTTTTCCACTGCAGCACTTTCTTCTTCCACTGCTCTGCTGCACAGCTGCCCTCCGAGCTGCACCAGCTCCACTGCCTCCTTATGGTTTTGATTACCTTCATCTGGTTTGGACTTGCAAGTTCAACCCCAATTTTCTACTGAATCCTGGAAGTCCTCAGGGATACATCAGTTTGGCAGGATAAGTCTTCACACCCACTCTGCCACTTCACAAAGAGCTTTTCAGTAACATCCAGCCTTGACTGCCTTGGATTGGGTGCCAGAGCTGAATGAAGCTTCTAGAAATTTTTATCAGATGGATTTAAATCAGTTTTGCCACAGCACAAAAGGGGGGCACAGGGGTCGGCACCACAGAGCACCTCCCAATGGACCATCTTACACTCGCCCTCCCTGTGCCATCCAAGCACGATCCTGCTGCTCCAGAGGCACCTCCAGGGACAAGTCACACCAACACCTCTCCAAGAAGTTGCTGAGTAGAACTTCAGAGCTTTTTAAAACTCTCTTCACTAAGACTCCAGCTACTTCCAGGCCTGGTGTGCTGATTCTTGGTCACCTTGGTGCATCGCTCAGTTGCTCTGTCAAAATTCCTTCCTTTGGAAGTAAGATCTTTCTTCAGTGCACCTTTTTGACCTTTACTGCCACTCAGTCAAACTTCAGTCGAGCAGGCTTTCACTTTTAGGAGCTTGTTTTGGAGCCTGATGCCCTCTGCATGTTCTTTATAGGAAAAGGAAGTTACAGCAACCTGCATTTCCCCTGAAAAAAAACCTGATACGAATAGCTTTTTATAACTCATCATTATTTCAAACTTTCTTCAGCTATCATCTGACCTCCCCAAAAAACAAGAGACAAAGCTTTGTCAAGGCTGCATTCCTAGTTGTTCCTCTTACACATTCTTGGCTTCTTCCTTGTTGTTTGGTTCCCCCTTTCCCCACTCCTACAGCACAAGACACCCACCCACCTATCACAAACATCCAGACAGACCACACCATCAAACACCCTGGCTTTTGAGCCTTGCTTTTCTTCTGGGTGATGGATGTGGCTCCACGACACAGCTTAATTAGGTTTTGCCAGATAGTGAATCAAGATAAATCCAGAACCTGCATTTCCCTAACTTGTGGCTGTAATTCAGATATTCCCTTCTCCTCTGTTTTAAAAGAGGAGTTTGTCAGGTCATCATAAGCTGCAGAAATAAACAACTGAGGGATGTACCTTTGCCTTAGCAATCAGAAATAGGGCGGGCAGAGGATTTTCCGCTGAGTCTCTCCCTGTTTTCTAAAATAGGAACGTGTTAAGTGTACACAGAGAAGTCACCACTCAACAGCAGGGCACACATGAGGATTTCATGCTCCAAAACTGAGTAATGAAAGGCAAATAACTTCTTACTAAAGATTCCCACCACCTTTCATTTTCCTGACATCTGCACTAGCCAGCCATCCAGCATCTCTGTGGCATTCCTGTCATTTTGAGGGTGTTACCTTCCAACTGCAGGGCAGCGGCGCAGCTGTCTCTGCCCAGACACACATTCCTACCTTCATTCCCAAGGAATCTGCAGCTGTGCAGAGGACAGAAGTATTTGGAAACTGCCCAAAGATACATGTCAGCTCAAAGGCAGCACTGTCTGTAGCTCAGAAGTGAAAACCTAAGCAAGTAGCTTTTCGTAAAGCAACACGCACAATGAAAAATCTCCTTTGAGAACTTCACTTTTAGATGCTTTTTAAGGCACAGGGAGATGAAGCAACCTTGTATTTGGTGAAAAAAAACAAAAAAAAGAAAAAAGAAAAAATGTTTCCTGATTTGAATTCATCTCACCATCTACCAGAAGAACTTTCTGACACACAGGCTACCCTCTGCACCTTACACAGCACTGGTTGAGCTGCTCCCCTGGATTTAGACCAGGGCAGTGAGCCAGCTTCCATCAGGGATGCAGACACCCCAGGGAAAAGGCACACGAGCAGAAGTTCTGGTCTCACTCCGTTTTACTCCCCTGATAAGCTCAAAGGCCAACCCTGGGCTCGCCAGGGAGGAGTCTGAGCTTCTCCTGAACCATTAAGACACCATTTCACATCCCAGCCTCAGAGCACACACGTGAACAAGAAGAGACTTTGCACCATTTATAGCTGTTTGTTTCTGACATTTAAGCCAAGAAAAGCCGAGTTCCCTTCCCCACAGCCACTCTAAGGCCACAGATAGAATAACACCCTCTGGCTGCAAGTGCCAGCTCCCAGCACCCCCAGCACTCCCACTACCCACAAGAGGTCACTGCTGGTCCAGGCACGAGTGTCGTTTCCCATCTCCACTATCCTCCTCTAACAAGATCTTCACGCTTGCTCCATCTCTGATAAAGGCAGATGCCTCTAACACCAGCAGATGGATTTTGGTCACCTTTTTCCATCCCTGCATCGTGCCCACAGCTTAGACAGCACTTTCAAGTAGGAGCCTGGGAAATAAAAGGTTGAGCCCAGTTTCACTGCACACACCAAAAAGTAGATGAGTGCTGAAATAACCGGAACTCTTCAATGCTTTAGTTTTCAAACCACCACACAGCCAGTTCCAGGCAAGGAAGCCAGGACAACTGCTTTAGACCCATTAACTCCTCAGGGCTCAGCCTGGGAGCAGTTAGACACCCAACTCCCTCCCCTCTCAGAGGAAGGCAAAATTAAATGCACCCTGCACACCCTTCCCTAGGCACAGATCCTCCGCCCAGCCTGGCTATGCCCAGCAGGGCTCCAGGAGAACACCCAGCCAGGACTTAAACCTGATTCTCTGGCAACAGAAACCCGACTCTGGAATTGTAACACAATAAAACAAAGCCAGCCAACAGTTTTACCAGCACCTGAGCTCTTCATTTCCAGGAGAATGGGACCATTTTTCTAAGTCATCCCCTGATCCTTGGGTTCACTGCGTCAGCTGAAAGGAAAGCAAGGGAAGCGTGGTCAAGAGAAGGCTTCTGAGAGAGGGGAAAATCCTCACGCTTGTCCTTTGTTGCTTTTTCTAGCATGTGACCAAAAAAAAAGTCTACATTTCTAGCAGTCCTGGCACAGATTAGGGACATAATCCTTGACTTTATTAACCCAGTCTGTTCCATTTTAGATAGACATCAATACAGACAGCTTTTGATACAGCACTCCTGAAAGACATCTAAGGCTGCCCCAAAAACAACCACCTTCTTCACACAGATTGAGAAGGGCCATGTGAAAAAAAAACCCAAGGAAGTACATTCCCTACGTATCTACTAAGAACACTGAACAAGTGAGTCAGTGAAACAGGTGCAGGCATTGCAATCTCAACACCAACAGCTCCTCCAGGGACCAGACGGATCACAGGAGAAGAGGCAACGTGGCTCCAAGGACAACCCAAGGTGCCCTCAGGCCACCACACTAACTGAAAACAAGTTTAATTAAAACGAGTTTTAATGCATTCCAAGTCCTCTGGAACTAGAAAATGCTGTATGAATTCCTATTGTATCTTGATTATGCAAGACCAAATGGCTCGACTCCCACTACTGCTGCCCCTTGTAGGTTAATACCCTCCTTGCCCTGCTTCCCACCCCTCCTGTTCAGCAGCACCTGGGACAGAAGAACGACCCCAAGGCAAAGCTGACTCTGTAAAAACCCGCCGGATCAAGATGACCCTGGGATTTCCAGCCTTCCCTTCTCCACCTCCAGGGCACAGGAAGCCCAGAGCAGAGTGTTTGTACACAGCTGCTGGGGCAGGACACGCTCCTCACCCACCACAGAGCACTCACTGCCTCCCTCCAGCCAGCAGGGATGCTTAGTCATTTTAAACAGTTCCATTAGCATAAAAATGTGGAGTCAGGCTGCAGAGATGGCACAAGAATTGGAGCCAGCAGCTCTCAAAAGAAAAAAAAAAAAGCAGGAGCAATGAGAATTTTTTGCAGGCAGAGTGTAATTAGTCACAGTGCTGGAATCCAGCCAGCGACAATCAATGAATTAAAGGATGCTCCGAGTGTTGTGATAGGTTTTAATTTCAAATTCAAATTAGGGGGTTAACATGGGATATTCCTTCATGCTGTGGCTGTGTGGAGAAAAAGAAAGGTGTTGATATTGCACATTCATAATGAAACACAGTGTGCTGTGAACAAACCAAATATTGCATTTCAACCCTGGCTGTAAGGCCACCCAGCTCAGACTCTGCAGGCAAGGCTGGCACTCTGGGAAGGGCACTGGGAAGGGGACTTACACAGAATACAGAGGGGCTGTCTCTCCAGTGATTTTTGTGGCAATCTTTCAGTGCTAATCTTCTACCATTCTCATTACCTATAGTAAAAAATGTATGGACTGCACATCTTATAATTAGTGGTCAGAAAACAGGCCAAATCTCGGATTTTTGGGGGGTGTTTTTACTGTAAATTGACCTGCAGATATACACTGCAACAGAAAGGGCTGCCTACAGCCTGTGGTCTTAACACAGATGAGACAGGAATATAAAAGCTAATAATGAGCCTCAAGTAGGAAGTCATGAGGCGTATCAGCTTCCCTGGTTACTGAGCTCAAAGCTGAGCTCAAGTTATTTCACACCAGTTATTTGGAACAGATGAAGAGCAAAGCAACAAACAGACAATTCTACTAGAGGGAAAAGGTACAACAGAGTCCAGGAGGCTCTTTCACTGAAACAAGGGCACAACATCTACTGCCCAAAATCCAAACATGACCGTGAAAGTGGGTCTTAAAACATCAAGTCAGACTTGTGACCTTTGCCAAGCCCTGTACAGGAAACTCAAAGAGCAGAACATTCTCTTATAACCTGGCATTCAAACCCACTGACTTTATTAACACGGGTAAGTTGCTCAGCAATCACATGGTGAGACAGGTCAAGCCCCACGTTTGTCACCCCAACCACATTCCAGTCATTGCATCAGTTCCAATGAGCCAACACCCAGCTCAGACCCAAGCACAGCACAGTGACAAGCTGGGAAAGGCACTTACACGTAACACACAGTGGCACTTTCTGTAGAGATCTTCATGGCAACCTACCAATGATTTTTTTAGCCATTCTCATTCCCTGAACAACACACCCTGGTTTCTTCCCACAAAAGGCCTGGAAGTGATGGTCATAGAGACAGGGACAAGACAAAAGCATTAAATGGTCTAAATTAAATGTAAACTCTGTGTGATTACTGAAGGTTTAAACAAGATTTAGGCAAGGCCTTCCCTTCTTCCAATGCTGGGATGCTCTTGCAGATTGCAGGGTTGTCCTTCCCATAAATCCTCTCTGCCTCCCTCTTACCCAGACAAAGTAAGAAGTAGTGTCTCATTGTGTAATTAAATTTTAATTCTTTCCCAGGAAAATCAGCTACATTTTTGGGCACCTGGCTCTGTGTATTTGCAGTGGAAGCTGCTGACCAGCACCCAGGAGAAACAGTGGCCACAGGGGAGTTGCTCCCACGCAGGTTCAAAGGCAAGTGAACTTGCCCGAGATCAGGTTCAGATGAATTCTTCCTATTCTCCCAGTATCTAGTGTTGCACTTTGCAGTGTTACTAACAAAGGCTGGCATTTTACACTCAGGAACAGGCACGTGGGAAGGACAAAGAAAGAGCAAAACTTGCAACATGTTCATCTCCTCTTTTCTTCATCTCCTCTCCGAGGCAGAGACATGGAACATCCCGTGGCATTTCTGACACCAGCCTTCTGCTCCACCAAGAGCCCAAGCTCCAGTTCGACACAGCCCAGCCTGGATCCCCGTGCACCTCGGGCAGGGAGGTGAGGCAGGCCCAACAATGTGCAGCACTTCTAGGGCAGTATACTTGCTGATTGCTTCCTTGACTATTGTTCACAACAACCAGCTAAGACACTGCCAAAGAAACACTCACAGCTGGCATCACACATGGAGGGGAGTCGGGGCAGGTCCTTTGGAATCCTCCTCTCTTCTGCCCAGAAGGTCAGAGACTGGGGACAAACAAAGGGTCAGTGAAGAAGCTGCAGCAGTGCTGAAGAAAGCAGCTTTTGAGGCAGAGCAGGCTCAAACCCCTAAACTGAGTTACCCTGCCCCTACCCCCAGATCTTGGTTATGGCCAGTGGGAATTACAAGTATTAACAAGATAAGCCCAGCTAACTTGTCTGCAATCCGTATTTATTGCAATGAGTTCCCACATTTCACACACCCCACTCAGGCAAGGCAGTGGAACAGAAACTATGAAGCATCTGGAAGCAGATTGAAGACACAAACTTGTTTAAAGTGCTGGGGGGTTCACCCGACTGCTCAGCTCTGCTCTGGGGTCACACACGGCGTGTTGGACACAAAGGAACCTCCCTGGGGACACAAAGGAGAAAGGCACCAACACTTACTTGTCCTGAAGCCATTGGACTTTCCTGTTAGACACGTGGAACAGCCTGAGAGACACAAGATACGGAGTTATCTGGCGTTCCTGCAATCCTCAGTTCCTGGAAACACATGGACACGTGAGAAGACAACCTTCAGGACAAAGCAGCTCCTGGACTCTTGCATCACAGGTTAGTGCTGAGGGCCTCTTGTGCAACATGAGGGTAAAGGTCCAACTCACTGCACGATGAGGAGCTCCCTGGCTTTCATCAGCCTCTAATTTCTCTCACTGATCCACTGGTAATGCTGCATCTGTATATTCTGAGACCTCTAAGCTTCTATTCGCCCTCCTGATGCACCAGGTTACAAACTACAAATTCGAAAGACTCCACCATTTGCTTTGTGCTTGAATAGCAACACCGAGCAGGCTGAGACTCTTGCTTGAAATTACATTCATCTTCCAACAACTTACCAGAACCCTGCCACCCTGCAGAGAAAGGCACGAGCACCAGCTGAAAGGCAAGGATTGGGAACACTTCAGACTGAAAACAGAAGTTCCAGCCCCAAGCTCATGGCTGCCACCAAGTCCCCGAGACGGCCAGCACTGGGGAGCACGTTTTCACAACAGACATGCAGCAGTGCAAGACTAAACTGCTGGGTTTATTGCATGCATTAAGTCCTGACGAATTTCTGTGGCTCCTACCATGCAGGATGGCAGTGCAGGTGATGGGGAGAGCTCATGCCCTCTGTGTAAGACCAAAGGAGGCTGACAGAGCTGAAACGAAGTGCTGGAACTGCACATCAAACCACCAGGACAGCTGGGAACGGTGATACCCACCAGGCATCGTGATGACAAACAAGGGCTCAACTCCCGTGTCCCAGGAGACAGCACCAATTAATTAACCAACCACTTCTGGACTGTAACCTTTTCACCCTGAGGAAAAAAGCAAACAATTCCAAAACATCAATATCAAGACTTGACAACGGTACCTACCTTCTTGTTCCTGCAAATGTGTCTCGCTCTGGAAGGAGCTGTCTTGTTTAAACAATGACCTAATCATCCCTCCAACATTTCCCATCAGGATCAGAACAAACCAGACTATCTCAAAGGCAATTACCAGGTCAGGGACAAGCACAGCTATAGGAGAGCAAAACAATCTGGTGCAGAAGAGGAAGGTACTACTTCATCTTTCATCCTCCTCGGGGGACACAGGAGACTGCAGAATTTGGGAACTGTGAAACTTTCCTTTGAGCCACTGAAAATTAAGCACAACAGGGCCAGGAAAAGATGTTTTGGGGAACAGCCTTCTATTTTTGCAGCAGGATAATGATCCTGTTTTTCATTTTTCAAATCATTTTAGCTCCCCTCTCCCTGTAAGAATTCCTAGTGCTTTAAGAAAGGAGGAAACAAGTCATCCAGCTCAAACTGTTTAATACTCAGGGAGAACACAGAGCAGCAAAACCACCCTTGTACTCAAGTCTCACAGGGAGGGCAGCCCAGAAAATTTGTGCCCAACACTCCAAGGAGAACAGAGGGAGTGCAGCAACTCCTGCTCCAAACAAATCTAGCCTTCAGCTGAAGGGACCAGCATCTTCAAGCACTTGAAATCCTGGAAAATTTAACCAGCTCTGGAGTTGGTTCTTATGTCTGGATGGTCCAGAGCTCTATTTCCAGGGATGACTGACTTGGGAATAACTTGAGCAAACCCATCCATGGCAGCACAGTGGGCAACCCAGAGCACATGGAGTTGTATTTTCCAGTTAAGGGCTCAGTTTGCCCCAAAAAGGCAGTTTTGCCTTTAGAGAAAAGAAAACAACAGACCTGTTTCACTTCACGTTGACTGCTGAGGTGCTTCACCTGGAGAGAGATGCCCCAGTGTGCACAAATCACAGCAACTCACCTCGCCCCTGTGCTGGGTGTAGGACAAGGTGGCATCCAGGCACTAAGTCCCACAGAATGGGTGACAAAGCAGCAGCAAAAAGCTGTCTGGTGGCTCATGTAAGAGCCCAGGGCATCAGCCTGTGAAGAACTCACCACTATAGAACAACAAGCTGAGGGGTGTGGAAGGTGGAAATGCTCTCCTGTTACAGAAATACTGCATTCCAAGAAAGGGAAGAAGTCCTGTCAGTAAGATCTGCAGCAATCTCTTGGTCAGCACTGAAATATGTGATACCACACGCTTCATTTAATTAATCACATTTGTCTCAGGTTCATCCCAGCCTTGTGCCATCCTCCTCTTGTCAACAAGTGGAGTTCTACACTGTGACCAGCCTAGTCACAAGCTTGGAACTGAAGCATTACACAGAGTTCCCCTAAAGATGTGAGCATTCCTGCTGAAAGCCTGATGGAAACAGATCCTCTGCCTCCTCAAACAGTTCCTCTTGTAAGGCAAAACAAAGCTGAATTTTCACCTGTGACATCTGTGGATGAAATCCAGCAACAGGAGAGAGTTTGAATGAAAAGGATGAAGGAACAGTTTCCACGTTTCAGAAGGACTTATGTTGGAAGAGGCTGCTGGCTATCAGCTGGTTCAGCTGGCTGTTCTAAGCAGAGCTCCCTCAGGGTGCTCAGTGTTTTCATATGGGCTCTTTGAATCAACCCTTCTCTTTCCAAGCCATGGAATTGGGAGTGATATCCAGCTGAGCCCGTTATGCTCACGAGGATGAGCTGCCATGCCAGAGAAAAATCACCTTAAGCCCAAGCAATTCCATGATTCTGTCCCAAACCACCCGTGGTGGTTACAGAATGAGAACAAATTCTGTCCTCTTCCTCCAAGAAGGTGTCAGTCTTTCCTTTATAAACCTTCAGGTAGGAGAGGAGGGATCTTGCTTCTCCAAATACAGACAGTTTTCCTGACTTTTAACCTTACAGACAGGCTTTCCTTTTTAAGATAAGAATACATTTGTTAAATTCTGACTGATTTGATAGCAATCCTACGATATGTGGATCCTGAGTTTCAGCTTACTGTCCCCAAAAGTTCTCAGACTAGTGCTGTATTATCCCACCTTCCACTGCAACTCTGCAATATGCTAAGTCATCCAGAAAATAGTTCTGGGCTGTGCCTCTTGGCAATGCTTAGGAAGCAGTTATTATCATATTTTTCCTGCCACTTTCTTCTCCTCCAAATTCCCCATAGCATCCTAATTCCCCAAATACAGGACACAAGCTGCTTAACAACTCCCGTTTGCCTTTTCTTAATTAATCACACAGCAGAAACTTTGCTTATGAGATGAACGGACACGTCCCCAGACAGAAAACAGATTTACCAGTTCCCTGCAGTGCTGTGGTAGGGGCTGATCCAGCTGGCAGCAGTACCTGAGGTCCATCTAAATGCCCAGGTGGTCCCATCCTCCTGCCCCCAGGCCTGATACAGCACAGGGCAGGCGAGCAGCGGCTCCAGAGAGGTGCAAACACCTGCTCACAGCAAACTCGGACAGTTCTGGCTTTCTGGACAGAGCTCCAGCTCCTCCCCACACACACACGGGGCCACCACTCCCACAGGCTCAGGAGGAAAAGGGACAACACCTTTGCACTGAGTCACAGGCTGCTGAAAATGAGGCAGAACTGAGCAAAGCACAGGCAGTGCTAGCAAAATTCTCGTAAAGTAGGTGACAGAAGGACAAGGGAAAAGAGCCCTGTGTGAGGCTGGCCAGCGTTTCCACCTGTAGGACCCGCATTCCGAACCTGACTGGTTTTCAGCTGGTCACTCAGCTCAGAGGGACATTTGGGCAACAGGCTGCCTTGTCTCACTGCAGGTGGCAAGTGAGAAAGCAGCAGCATTTGTAGCCTCTGCGATGGTATTGCTGATGGAAGCCAGACCTGCTTCCAGTAGCCTCTTCCCACGAATTTTCCTGCACTGTGAGAAGCACAAAAGCTCTCAGAAAAACCAGAGAACATGCAGGAAGGAGTTCAGGTTATTATTACATTACCTGAGATCTGCAGGACAGCTGCGCCTGGCAGTCCAACACCTACTCCAGGAAATACAGGCACAAAGGTTCCATAAAGCCTGGTACAGTTATGGATATTGTGAAGAGAATCTAGAGCAACAGTCTCCTCCCACCCCTTGAGAGGCATCATATTGGAAATCTATGACCTCTCCCCCAGGTGAATCCTCACTTGGGGTCCCACTGAGCCTGACTAATATTGCTGCCTTAAGCAATAGCAAATCCCCACATCAGAAGAAGGTGAAGCCACAGGATCGAGAGACACATCACTTACAGAACTTCTCCACATGCCATGCTGGGAGAGACCTGCTCACACAGTGCAGACTTGGGCCTCCTTCCACAGCACAGTTAAACAGTTCAGTCTTTGCCAGATTCAGTGCAACTTTTCTTTCTTTCTTTTAGATTTCCTTCTTCTTTTTACATGAAGACAAACAACAAAGCCCTCTGCTTTCTCTCCTCTAGGAAATCCTGGTCTTCCCCTTGCAGTAACAATGAGTAACAGAGCTTTCATTACCTTTTTCCACCCTCTTCTCTCCCAAATGAGAGCAGCAACATCTTAAACTTGGACTGAAGCTCTTTAAAGCAGCCCAGTCTCAGTGGCCAGGGGGCACCTGCACTTGTGTTACCCAAAAAGCAAACGCACTGTTGTATTTCACGCATCAACTTATTGCACATTATCTCTTTCCTTTACCCAATTCCCTCCCCTATCTTATCTACCTTAAATAAAACACACAGACCAAACCCAAAGGTTTAAGCAGAAGCCAAAATGTTCTGTTAAAGCTGCTCTGTGGTCATTTGTCAAATACCATAAGCACCAGTTGTCCCTCCACAGCAATGTAGAGGAGGTCTTTGAGGAATTGGCATTTTGGAGCTTACACTACCAGCTCACAGCTCCACCAGCAGCTGAGCAAGTGCCATTAATCTCCACGTAGATGTGCCCCAGACCAAATGACCTCCCATCAGCGAGCTGTGCAGTAGATCCCGGAGACAGCCCCACGCGAGGCCGTGGAGCTGCTGCAGCTCCTGGAAGCCGGGCTGCCCCTTGTGCCAGGCGGCTCCACTCTGCAGCGGGCAGTGCGAGCTGAGGACACCAGCCTGGGGCACTGTGCTGACTCAGCTCGTCGGGAGGGGCCTGGGCAGGGGCCAGGGCATTGCGGAGCGGGCAGCGAGCCCCACGTCAGCCCATGACTCAGTGAGCCGGCAGTGCGCAGGGATTGCTCACAGCTCACCCGCCCGGCTGAGCTGGCGGGAGCCGCTGTCTGCTCCAGCCTCTCCAGCCAAACAAACCTGTGGCTTCAGCGACCAGGTGGGCCTGGGGAAGACAAGTGTATCCGGCCCAAGACGTTCCTGACCTGGCCCCCCAGTCCAGCCTGCTGGGACAGAAGGGTGCTGCCAGGCCCATCCACAGCAGAGACTTCACAGGCAGAGCAGTTCTGTCCTTTCCTCCTTGCTAATCAGAGCCTCCTCCATCAGGAGCATCTTTATAGAACCTCCTTCTGGACATGCCTCTCTCCTTTTTTTCCCCAAGGCCAGACCACTTATTTGTACATTTGTTACCCTTGGATGCTCCCCAAAAGCGCATCTTCCTCCCCAGCTTGATGTGGGCTGTCTCTCTCACACGACAGAAAGGACTATCATCCCTTGTAGGATGCATTTGATCAGTTCATCACGAGTGCACTGCAATATTCTGGACAAGGTCAGCCTTGCACATCAGCTGCTTCCCTTGTAAAGGGATGTAACAGCAGACTCAACACTGGGTAAAACATTTAAGGAAAGGCTTCAGAGAAAAGTCAAACCCCATTTTCAGCAGTACAACATTTTTTTAACTGTAATTCCTCTTACCAAAGCCTTCTCTTGTCCACTGTGTGCAGGATTCTTGTTCCAGGGAGAAGGCAGCTCCAGACAGGCTGGCCACAGGGTGGATGCTTGGTCACTCCTCCTACAATACATTCAGATGAAAACAAAACAAAAAAAATACATAAAACTGAAAGCTTGGAGTCCCACTTGTAATAAGCCCCTTCAGCTGAGTCTCTCTTTGGAAACAAAACAATGGCTCATGTGTTATTAACTTCTCTCCATTTGCATTAAGAGATGATCTGTACCAGTTACTGGAAGATTACTGGTGTTTTACCTTCCAAACACAAGGAAGCACAGAGTGGCCTACAAAATGGACTAGCAAGTGTCATTGTATACTCAGTTCTGGGGGTTTTTTTGTGCCTCAGTTTTCTGAAGCTACTTAAAATAGGTCAATTAACTTTCTCAAGGGACAAAACACAGTGTGAGATGGCAAGACACAAGTGTGGTCACCAGAACTGCCTGTACTCAGCATCCTTGGGCTGGGTGCAGAGGGCAGCCAGTGGAAGAGGAGGAAAAGGGAGGCTCATTCTTGAAAAACCCTTTTGCCCTGTTTGGAATTCAGGCTGAGCAGGTCACTTCACAGAGCCCAGAGCCCACAATTTCAGCGTGCACATGGCTTTGCTGCACTCATCAGGCCTGAGGCCCCATCTGCAACTCCCTGCAATGTCTGCAAATGGAAATACATGGACAGACAAAGCCTGGCTGCAGTGGTGCACCTTTAACATTGCTGGCTGCAGAACCATCACAGGTAGGTGCAAAGTAGTCACTGGAGGAGAACAGAATTCATCAGAACCAGATATTACATCTTTACTTTCTGGTCCCAGAAGAAAAAAAAAATCCCTTAACATCTCTAGTCTACCAAACTAAACAAAAAAAGCACCTCAGAGCATTTGAAAATTATAAAGCCAGTAACAAGCAGCCAAACTCACCCTCAGCATGTGGGAACTCCAGACCACCCTGGCATATACACAGCTAATAAAATATCAAACAGACTGAGAGGTAGGTTAATTAAGTACAAACTAGTGTATTTTATGCCAAAGATACAAAGCATGTCTGCCTTCAGAGTATCGGCAAAACCTTCATAGCCATTCACGCCACCCTCTGTGAGACCTCCTGAAAGCTGAGAGGAGAAGTCACAGCAGCCCCCGGAGCTGGCTCTGTGCTGGTGCTGGCAGTGAGCTCTGATGGACTGGTGCTTACCTCGGATCCGAAATGAATCCTTGGGAATTCTTACCCGAGGCAGCCCTAAGGAATGGAAAGGCCCCTCTCCTATGGATGTAACAGTAGCACAGAGAACCCCACTGGCACTGCAGACACCTGGAACCCCCTGATGAGGGGCAGTGATGCACAGGGCACCCAGACACAGGGGAAGCCCAGCTCCGCTTTGCCAGTCTTCAGGCAGACTGAACGGGGCAGCGGGAACCAAAGGCAAACACAGCATAGCAGAGCTCTCCTCCCCCCTGCGAGCATTTAAACTGTATTATTTATCCTTTCCATTACAAAGGCAATGTGGAGGCAACATGTCGAGCCAGCTAACGACACTGGAAATAGGATGGAGGGGATCGTTTGTGCCAAGTGTAGCAGAAGAGGGGAAGAGCTGCCAGCTCCTTGCAAATAATTAAGCATTCAGCTTTGTGTCCCCCCATGTAAAGGCTTGACGTGCCAATGAATCACAGAGTGGCTAATTCCACCTCAGCTCAGGTGCCTTGTCCCCTGCATGTGGCAGCCAGACAAGGAACTCCTCAGAATCCCTCACTGCTCCTGCACTCCAGCTGCTCTGTGGCATCCTCAGCTCCCCCGGGCGGCTGCAGCACGTCCAGTGTGAGCACACAGCTGCCTTTGGGGAGCTCCTGCTTCCCTCAGACATGAGACACTCACCAGCACCCCCAACTCTAAAGTGCAGGGGGTTTCAGAAGAGGAAAGGGGGGGAAAAAAGGAGAAGGACACATTCTTTGCCTCAACATGACAGACTAGCAAGGGCAGTTACTGTAACATGCCCCTACGGGGTACCAAGACCTCCGAGAGCCTCCCCAGCCGCACATCTGCACATCTGCACAGCCCCCACCTTGCAGAGCCCCCCAGACACCCCCAGGCTCCGCCAGAAGCCGGCAGGGAGTGTGGGACAGGCAGAGACACACAGGACACGTGCAGGCAGGGGAGCAAACACACACACACAGCCTGCCCTTACCTGGCACACAGGAGGCCACAAGGGCTCGGGTCCCGCACGCTCCGCCGGGGTCTCTCGAGGGAGCCTCCAAAGCAGCTGCCAGTGGCAGGGCAGATCCTCGCCGATCCCACTGCGATCCCCGGGATCTCAGAGACAAAGGCAGGCTCAGGCCTGAACAAGCCCAGACAAGCCCAAAAAAAAGCCTCTTCCTGAGCCTGCCCGGTCAGAGGCAAAGCCAGCCCTCCGGGTGTCACAGCGAGGTAGCTCCCGCAGCCCCGGAGAGCCCAGCGCACACCAGAGAGTGACACAGCCCCGCATTCCTGCCCCTGCCCAGGGAAGCTGGAACACAGGAGCGGGGCAACCTCTGCACGCCCCTGCCAGGGCTGAGTCGAGTCTACTGCACTGAGAAAGCCCAAATCAGGAGGAACAGAAGGTTACGCCAGGATTCTTCCCGGCAAAGGGATGTAACCCACAACTTTGCAATCCCACTGGAGGCTTCAGTGAGTGGGAGCTGAGCCCCGGAGGGCAGCAAGGCCAGCAGAGCCCCGGGGGGGACCTGGGTGTGAGATGCTCACACCAAGCTGAGCCCCAGGGGCTCGGGAGACTTCTTCCTGCAGCTCCAGGACCCTCAGCCCCAGGGCTGCTCCCCACTCTACCCCCAGCACTAATGGTTACAAACTGCAGGTTCAATGAGGTGCCTTCACCTCCCTCCTGGTTCTCCAGAGGAGCACTTACTGTGCACACAGCTAATTAATAACGAGCCCTTCCGAGACAGAGCTGCAGCAGCCTTCTCCCAACACACAACGCAGATATTTTACCTCTCCTTTATAGCACTGAGTGGTCACATTTGCTTTCCTTAATAAAGCTGCAGGGCCAGATTCAGATTTCAGCACAAGACTTACTGAGTGACTCCAGGATTACCAACCTTCCCGCAGGTGCCTGTGCCTCCCTGCCATCACCTGAAAATGCAGCTGGGGGAAGAAAAGGGGCTCAGGACTCGTGGTGTGACAGGGGTGAGTGGGATATCCAACAGCTAGAAAACATTCTTTTAAAAAAAAATTCATTTCTAGAAACATATTTTAAAATAAACTAGCCTTCTGCACAGACTGCCCTAAGGTTGTATTACAAGAGGATGAGCCCTTCACTCTCTTCCCCCACACAGACAGGATGCAGAGCAGAGTCCTCCTGAAAGGAGTGGGAGGTGTTGAACACTGTTAACAGCAACAGGCAGCAAAAGGGGCCAATTGTGCACTTGTTCAAACAATTCATAGGGCTCTCCTACTCCAAACTGAGGTTTCCAACTTCCGCAAACTTCTAAACTGACAGCTTCCAAGTAAAATAGTAAAAAAATCCAGAAAAGCCAACTTCTGGACAGCCTTTCTTTTCCTTCTGAGACAGCAGAGAGCTCTCTGCAGCCCAGAAAGTCCCCTCATTTTCCCTGCCAGCCCCCTTCACAACTCCCAGCCCTTAACAGAAACTTCAGAGTTTAACACCCAGTGACCCCTGTACCTACCATGGGTAAACGAGTGTTCCCAAATAATGTGGAGGAAAACAGTGGTTTCGGGGCCTTCTTTAAGTTGCCAACTCCTCCCCAGCCCTTGCAACTCCATCGCCTCCCTGGAACCACTATGGAGGCAGGTTCATGTACACTCATGCAAACTGTCAGTCACAAGTCACAATATATGACTTTTCTTCCCTCAAAAACCATCACTTGAACATGGAGATGACAAAATGCTTGATTAACTGGGGGAAAAGAATTCAGGCTTTCCCCAAAGATCTCCTTTGCAAGGGCAGATAAGCTGAGGACTTTGTAGTGTGAACCTGTAATAGGTAGGGGATCCAGTTGCCTTCCTTACAGCAAAGTGGCCTGTGAAGAACGGACAGAAATGCTGTACGTACAACACCAGTTCCTGCGTTCGTGGTTGCATGTACTACGTAAATGGCTTGTGCCTGCTCACCAGGCCCTCTCACTTTGCATCATGGGTGTTTCTCAGAGGCAAGTCAAACCTGGCTGAAGCACAGCCCAAGGTCTTCACACAAACCTGACAAACCTCAACAACCTGTTCTGCATCTTCCACTGCGGAAACACCTCGGGTGGCACCTGAGCTGGGAAGCTTCACGAGCCAGTGAGTGTGGAAGGCATCCAGCTGCAGTGCCATGTGCTTGAACAAGTCCCCTTGGCCAGGCTGGGAGCACTCCATGCTCCAGCAGGGCTGCAGTCCCTGGCTGTGTGTGCAAGCCCACAGCCTGTGCTACCTAACAGGGGTTACCACCACAAACAGCAGCTCACACCAGGGAATACCTGCCTGGATCAGCAGCCCCACACGTGCTACACTGAGAGCACAGGGGCACATCTCACCTACTGACTCATCTTGAAACAGCCCCACTTGTGCCTCAGCTGAAGCTTTTACTTGCAGCAAGATGGACAAGGGCTGGTGACTAAGGCACATTAACCAGCCGGAACTTGAACACCAGCACAGGAGAAGTTCTCAGGCTGCTAGAGGAACATGAGCTGTCATGAACTCACTGACCTGAAAACCCAAACACAGGTCCAGCTCTCCTCAGCTCCTCTGCAGGTACCTTCTCCCCAGCCTGTCCTCTGGCACGACTGCTGAGACAGGCATGCTTTTACCAGCACACTTTGTAGAGGCTATTTACAGTTAATGAGATGGGCACACAGTCTCTTACACAAGGGGGTGAGCACAGAGCAGAGTGACCACCATCAGCAAGCTCCAAGATCACTGGAAAATGCTTTCCCAAGACACTCTGTGGGTAGAACAGCCTAAGAACGTTTCCCCTTTTTGCAGAAACAGGAAACAGAAGCAGAGAAATCAGCATGGGGAACCAAACTAATTCAAGCACAGAGCAAGGATGACGTTCCAGACAGCTGAGTGTGTTCCCGGTGATGACTGAAACATCTGACTGCTCAGACTCAAGTGCCTTATTGACTCTGGTAGTCTGGCCTTGCTCAAGCATGTACCACGTTCCAGATGAGGATTTTTGTTTCTCAGGAAGATTCTCCCTCCCTTGTGATCAGATGGAAGTGGGTGCAAGGACACACCACCCAGATGTCCATGCTGCACAGGAGGTGGTAAAAAAAAAAAAGTGCAGGGACACCTCAGCACACTGACACGTCTTGTACCTGCCCTGTTAGAACAGATTTATGGATGGACTGAGACACCCCAAAGCTCCCTAGGCTGCAACAGCCCAAAGGGGAGGCACTTTGCGCAAAAGGAGAATATGTCAATGCAAAAACCTGTCCTGTAGTCTCAGAGGGGGGGACATGCCACTGAGGACATGGCAGCCACATGACTCCTCTAAGAACCAGACCCCCTTCAAAAAGCTGATAAACCCTGGACTGTGTCACTCCTCCCCAGGGTTGCAGGAGCAGGGCCTGGATGGCACAGGGATTCTGCCTATTAGCTGATGGAACAGAGAGCAGCAAGTTGGAGACCCAGCTCCAGATCAAAAAAGGCAAAAGGACAAAAGAGAGATTTTTGGACTAAGGTCATCAGAGCAGAGTCACAAGAAACTGAAGTCATCCAGTCTGCTCCCTCGGGATGAGTGAGGGCCAGCTACAGTTCACCAAGTTCATCCATCAGCATCTCCACTACCTTCTTAGCATTTCCATCAGTACTGGACATATCTCCTTCAGAAAAGCAGGGTCTCCATTAACCTCCCACATGGTTTAAAAGAGAACTTCCCAGTTCACTCACTCAACTGATCTATCCAAAGGCACACTCCAAGCCTCAGCACTTGCTCTGTCAGGAATCCAGCAGGGACTGAACTAAGAATAGCACCTAAGGTGAAGGACAGAGCTTGCTTAGTAGGATTAGCTGGTGCAATTACAGGTAGCAATTCCCTGCTACTCAAAGGCTTTATCATTGAGCAGCAAGAGAAATTAATCTTTACTTGGCGAGCTGTTGTGGGGTTTTGTTTGCCTGTTTTCAGCGACTCCACGGCTGGAAGAGCACAGAGCAGCTGAGGCTGGTGTGCTGCTGCCTCCCTCTGCTGGGAGCCAGGCAGAGGGGACACCTTGTCCTGGGAACGAGGTGGCCTGTCCTCCTCTAACCCAGTGGGGACATCCCCCCCAGGGGCCTCTGCAGGCACAGGGGCGACAGGGCAGCAGCAGTGAGGAGGGGTACAGATGGGAGAGTCTCCTTCAGAGCCGGCTGGGAGAAGCCCATTGCATTTCTCCCTGCTAGTTCACAGGTGGAGGACTAGTTCTTAGTCAGTCAGTTTAAGAAAGCTGGGCTTTTTGCTGGCAGTTTTTTCCTCCCCCACCCCAGCAGACTGCAGGTATTTCTGTTTGGTTGCGTGCTTCCCCTCTGCGGAACAGAGGGAGTTCTCAGCAAGAACAGGGTCAAGTTCAGTTCCTCACACGCAGAGGTGCTCAGGGAGGGAAGCCTGTACAGCAGCATCTGCCTTTGCACCCAGGGACACTGCAAGGCCAGCAGAAAACTGACAGCTCTGATTGCCTGGCCACGCTTCCTCCACCGCCACTGCAACACCTTGATTCCTCCTGAAATGTCAGCCATGGAAAGAAACACCTTTCCTAATCCATCCTTCCCCAAACTCCCTGCCCATTCCTGCCTAGTGAAAAGCAGCTTTGAGCCCATTGAGATGGCACTGCACAGAGCAGGCATCAGGAGCAGAACTGCAGGAGTTCAAAGCTTTGGAAAATACACATGCAGAGATCTCCACATCTCCCCTGGATGCTGCTGCAGCTCTTCAGGACGTGAGGAGAACATGGCAAGAAAGGCCACCTTTAACTCAACCTGCAACAGCACAAAAGTGCCAGTTCCATGTTCAGTTCAAGTGGCTGGTTTAGATATTTTGTCACACAAGTTGTTTATAGAACTAAACACACCAACCTCACCACTAATGTGCTCCAAGTGAAGAGCTTTGTTGCCAGAAACACTCATCACATGTAACTCTGAGTCAGTTTCTTAAAACAGTCTGAAAATAAACATCAGCGAAATACTAATGCTATGGATGCTATCTGCAAACAAAACACATTCATTGCATGTATTCAACTTGTGTGTTATAGAGGGACTGTCAGAACAGAAACAATTGACCACCGCAAGTTTTTTCTGCATCCAAGGTCTCCTGCAAACTTGACTTCTCCCATGCTAAACTAAAACTATCAGTTCACTGACACAGAAGAAATTGCATGTCAGGTAACATAAGCAAGCAGCCCCTGTTCTCTAACTCACGATTTCGATTGTAGTGTAAAGAGTTAAGATAACAGGTTAATTTTGAGATACCAACTTAAAAAGCCTTACCACACTCGCTTGCACCTCCTTCCAGAGCAAGGCTGCCAAATCCTGCTCTGGCTAGCGGGCTGTGCTGCCAAGAGGTCCAGCTTTGAAGCAGCGTAGCAGGATGGCCACCCTTCTGAGCACCCCTCCAAGTCCTTGGCAGACTGTGGCACCCGGCCCACAGGTCAGTGGGGTCTTCTTGCACTCCTTGTGGCCCCTGTGGGTGTAAGATGTGTGCGCAGAACACATCACCTGGCAGGGCAGGTTGCAGTCTTCCTCTGCAGCAACAGCAATGTGTGGGGGGCCCAAAGGGCCACTCCCAACTGAAGAGCTTTAGTCCCCAGCAGATGGGATGCACAAACTGCCCCTTCCCTCCCCGTCACAGCGCGGGCACCCTGCGCAGGCTGCCACGCCGAGCCAAGGATCACCTGCACTGCATCAGCAGCGAGCCATCCCTTTGGTCTCCAACTTCCTTCCCATCAGCACTGCTGCTACATAATGCGCTACATCTGTCACTTTAGTCCCCAGAACGCTCCAGCCTCCTGGCTGGGGCCACTGCAGAGCGGGTGCTGCAGTGGTGGCTCGTCACCCAAGTGCAATTCCCTTCCTGGAGCCTTGCCGCTTCCTCCTGCTGACCCGCACCTGAATCGCTACCACCGGCCCCTGGGGACATGCCTGCACCCTGGCTGCCACTGAAGGACATCCAGGAGAAGGACACTGCATCCCACTCGCAGACACAAGGCGGTGGAGTTGGCCAAGTGACACGAAGTGGCTGCGGGGGAAGGGGCAGAGCCCGGGGTTGGCTGCCACAGCGCTTGCAGCAGCATCTTTGAGTCCTGCGCGTCCATCGTCCCCCCCTCCCCTTTCCCTGCAATGCCCTTCTTTGCTGAAGACTTCTCAGACAGGGCTTTTGCTGCAGTGCATCAAAGAGCGGGTGACTTGCCAGCAAACCACAAAGTGTGCCCTCCTCTCCCCCTCTACCCCGGGCACACGAGCTGGTGCTTGGTAATGGGACACGGAGGGACTGCCCAGCCTGCCCACAGGACTGAGCCTTCAAGGAGGGGCAGGTCTGCTTTGCGCCACCCCTGCTTTAAACTCCTCTGGGAGCACAGAAGGATGCTGCTCCCGTTCACCCTCTGTGTGCCACAACCACTGTGCCACAGCTCCTCTGCAGAGCACTGTTGCCTCTGAGGCACGTGGAGTTACCAGCCCTCTGGGCAAGGCAGGCTTGGAGCTTGGAATATTTCCTGGTATTCAGCCCAAGGTCTCTCCCCTCAGGACTACAGCCTGATGTTCTAACCCACACGCTTTTCCACAGCCCAGGTTAGCTCCAAAACAGCCTTTAGTGACCAGTTTCTCCTGCCCTTAACTTCAAGGAGCTTTCCTCCAGGCCCCTCTCCCTAGAGCAGGTCAAAGGCTGCTCTCTGAAGCACAGCAGCACCATCAAGCACTTCTGCAAACAAGGTGAAGTCACATGTTCTGCCACTGACGGTGCCCCTGCATTAGCACAATGACATCTGTCAAAAAAATGTGTGTTCTTCACTCCGTGTAAGGCACATTCAGGTGTCCCCTGGGAGAAGGCATGTGGGGAAGCATTTCAGAGCCTGGGAGCAACACAGGAGCCAGAACACAGCACATGAGGTATGACCTGCTCCTGCCCTGCTGTGCCCAGCCGCACAGTGACCTTCACAGCTGAAAATGGCTCTCCACATCAGTCCCCTGGTTTAATCGAATGGTACCCAATCACACAACCTTTTTTGAATGACAGGACTGGCAGAGGGTTTGTGACTGATTCTCAATTACAATACACCAATTTTTCAAACCTAAAAATTTCACCAACAACTCAAGGTCAACAGCCAGTAATAGTCTCTTGTCTGTGAGCTTTCTGGGGCAGGGACCTTTGTTTCCACAGGATTCAACCCAACTTCTGCTGCAAGTGAAAGGCATCTCCCACAAGCACACCCCTCACTGGATTTTGTTGCCTAAGACAAGAGCAGAGTGCTTCCTATTCATCACAAGTAGGCTCTTAAAACGAGGTAAGTTTGCCCTCTGTTTACAAATGCACAAAGTTATTTGCTGCAGAATATTGACGCAAATTAGAACTCATTTAGTTTTGCCAGACTGTGGTTCTCCACTCAGCAGTAGGGACTCCCTTCTCAAAAGATCAGTTGTGTGAGGAGCAGGGGGAAGGCACAAGGGCAGCAGGATGGCAGCCCCGCTGCAGCTCAGCTCTCCCAGCAGAATTAGAAATTCCAAAGGCTAAGCTGGAAAAATTATATCTTAAGGACATTTATGCCCAGGCATAGGGGTAGGAGAAAAACCCCCAAACATTAGGATTCCCAGCACATGGGAATTCTTGTGTTCACGTGTCCGACAGGGATGGGCAGAAAGCAATTTACAGCAGCTGGTGAGGCTTTTTCATACACTGGTGCATCACATCACACAACTGAGCCAACAAATCCCCCACCCTCGCACTCCTGATCACTCTCATTCTGCAGTGAAACAGCCAACTGGAAGAATCTGCAGAGGTTTTGCAAGAAGCAGCTTCTCTCCTTGTCCCAGTCTAAATGCTTCAGGTCTGCAGAAAAGTGGGCTAAACTGCCTCACGTTATTCAGGAAGGAAAATCGCACCTTCCCGATTCCTCACAGGGACAGCCATTACCAAAGACCCTCCACTGGGGTCCAGCAGCAATTTTTAAATTCCACTTTGTGTGACAGACCCTTCCTCACATCACTTCTGTATTTCTTCACTCATAACACCAGACCTCTTAGAAGAGAGAAACTTAGGGCATGTGGGTTTGCTGCAGTGCTTGTCAATACCCACAGAGTCTGTCGTAAATTAAGAGGGGGAAGAAGCAGCACATACTGGCTTGAAAATAAGCTACATCCCTCCAGCCAAGCAGCCTGCACCACACTGCACCTGCCTCAGCAGCACCAAAGGCAAGAGCTAAAACATACCCAGATATTCCATGGATCTGCCTTTTGCAGTGGGGCACCAGGCACAGAATCCATGACCTTCCCCACATGCACACGCTGTCACTTGACCCCCTCTTCCTTAAACCCTTCTATAGCAGCCACTGGAAACAGAAACCGAAAAGTCAAGTAGCAAGAAGCAAAGCACTGTTTAAGTCCCACTCCTGAAGCACACGGTGCAGCAGAGTCACTGAGGCTCTGGCGGCAGCGCTGGCTGTAACCACAGGGCATTTCATGGGGCATCTCTCTGGGCGAGCCCCAAGAGCAGGCACTGGGGGTGAACCTCCTTACAGTTTAAAAAGCCAGTATTTTCTCAAGACGCCTTACTCTTGCTAAAATAAAAGACTCTAACACAAGAAAACACCCCAGGCAGCCCAAAATGCTAAAACTCCCTCTAAAAATAAGTATGGAAGCAGAAAAAGCCCTGCTTTCCACCTCAGAGACTGGCATTAACAGAGGGAACCAGCTGAAATATGGCCTTTCGTCAGGCACAGCGAAGTTGAGATGTCAGAGGCACTGAATCTGTGCACTCAGGCTTTTCAGTACCTGGCTTATGTTATCCTCACACTGTCTGGGGATTTATCATGTTGGGCTGCTGTAGGCACAGCACAGGAGTTTAAGGTGGCACTGGAGCTGCTATGAATTCTTGTTAAGATTTCATGGTACTGAGGATGCCTTCCCAGGTGTGCAAAGCAAGAACTGCTGGGGCAGAGAGGATAACCAGCATCAAGCACATCCTCCCTCCCCAACCCTTGCACTCTGGTGTGATTTTGTCTTTTGGGACTCTTCCTCCCATCCCTCAGCACTGAAGGGTTCTCTGCCATTCATTTCCTCAGAGTAACATGAATCTGTCACCTGACAGATTCCCAGGCTGATGACCCTTCAATACAGGGACTATCAGAAACACCCAGGGCTTGGGTTTGGCTCATTTTTGTCCTCTCTAATCACTCCTGTTTTCTCTGTTTGACAGCCACCGTGCCAGGTTTGCAAGGAGCCACGAAGAAAACCCTTTCAAGGGGCCCTCATGCCCACTCCTGAAGATCAGAATCCAGGGAATGTGGCTGCTTCCCTGCAGTTCCCCTGCTCCCAGCACTTGTACCACCTTTGGTGAGTCTGTTCTGTTCAATTTTACAGCAGTTCTGGTTTTTTCTTGAGACAGAGATCAATATTCTTTTATACTGATTACCCTTCCACAATGCCCATATGTTGGAACACCCTGTCACATTCATTATCCCTTGATGATTTACATCAAGCCTGCTGTTAAGTCAGTTACTTTTATTTTGTTCCTATTCTACCAATTAGAGTCGTTCTTCATAAATGCCACAAACTTATGCATAAGTACTTCACAAATTAATTGGAGTCTCTTTGCTCATTAGTGTGATGATGTAAGGAACAGAAGTAACACAGTATCAGTGGGCTACAAAAAATCTGCATTAAACCATACAGAATTCAAGGTTGTGGCCTTACATCTACAAATGCCCCTGTGCCTTCTCACTCGGGGCCAGAGATCTCTCTGATGGAAGATACGAAAGTTTCATTGAATTTAAAAGCAGACTGGGAGCTGAGGGTGCCCAGGGCTTGCCTCTGCCATCAGCTGGCACTGTGTGACCTTGAGAGATCCCTCTTCAGTCCCAGCTCCTCTGTGGGGAGGATAACACTCACCTTTCCTACAGATCCTACTGACTTTTCTTAGTCCTTGTGCAAGCACACGACGAAAACCCCCCACCACAATTACAGCTCTGAGCAATGTAAACATGCACTACTACTCTCAAATAAAGCCACAGACACAAGAGATTGCCTCGGTGGGGACAAGAACACCCTTCCTGCTGTCCAGAGACATCACTGAGAAAGGGAAATCAAATATTTAGTCATTTCAGACACCGCTGATGCCACCCGGGGCAGCAGCCAGGACCCACCTTGGGATGCGCTGTGACAACGGAGTGCTGAGCAGCCCCCCAGGAGAGGAGCCCCGTATCTGCAGGGATTCCAGCACAGCTGACTTCACTGCTATTTCAACAGAATTGGTAATTGCTCAAGCTGCATTTTTCCCCTTGCCCCATTCATTCACACAGTTCCCAAGGCTCTGGAATTACAAAGAAGCTGCATTTCAATTAATACAGATATTTTTATGGTGGGAAAATGCAAGCTGCTAGCAGGCATTTATGTCAAAGGGAATTTTTTTTACTTTCTAGTTAAAAAAACCAGTCCTTGTGCCACTAACACATCAGACTGCACTTGTCTCCAGAAAATGCAAGTTCAACTTCTGCAGTAAGAGGCTCTGCTGACACATTGCCATGCAAATTCAACTTTTGAAGAACGTAGAAAGGTATTAAAGCTCGGAGGTCACAAGAACACTTTTCTTAGATTCATCAAACACACTTCCTAAGCTCAGTTCAGCAGATACAAGGGCATGGTCTACTGGGAGAAGGTGCTGAAGCTCAGCTCTGAGTCTGGCCATTTCAGGAAACGACAGGGTTTTTTTAAACTGATGCCTTAGCAATGAGAGGTAAAAGCAAGTCAGCTGGGGCTGCAAAAGACCTGATTCCATCTGGCAGCTCCGGACGAGCAGGAAAAAGGGGAATCCCTGGCTCAGGCTGCTGCTTTGCAGATCACTTGAAGGAGAAAAGCTCTGGCACTGCTGCACTCTTAAAGCCGCAGTGCCCAATTTCTCCTTCGCCCCGCCGTCTCCTGCCACACAACCCCCGGGTTCTTGGGGCCGGGGGGCGAGACGGGGAGTGAGAGCGGGGAGACAGGCTGGGAAGTGCCGGGGGAAGGGGGAAGGAGGGGAGATGCGGGAGGCTGGCGCGCCCGGAGCGCTGCAGCAGCAGCGGCAGCATCAGGAGCATCCTCCGGCAGCGCGTCCTGCTGCGCTCCTGCAAAGCTCCGCAGCCCAGCTGGGCTCGGACTGCAGCACAACTGCAGGGCAAACCCACCGCCCGCCTGCAAAAGCGCCACTCATAGCGCAAACCCCGCCGTTTCAGCGCGTTTGGGCCGGCCTTGGGTCTCCTTTATTATTTTATTTGCTGATTTGTTTTAAAATAAGCAGAATATATATATTAAAAAAAAAAAAAAAGACTTCACTGATTCAGCCTCCCTCGCAGTGGTCCCAGGGAGAATTTAAAAGGAAACGAGGTGCATGAAGTTTAATTAGCAAGCACGCAGCAGAAGTTGCACTTTTTTAATCTTTTATCAATCATAAAAGACAGCCCTGCAGGAGGAAGGACTGCAGCCTCTTTTAAATGCCTCCCTTCCTAAAAGAGCATGCAAAGGGAAGAGTTCCACTGAAGCAGGCGAGGAGACCCTCCCTCCCTCCCTCGCTCCCGAGCTGTCTCCTCTTACCCCAAATCCGCTCCCTGGAGCTCCGCTGGCTCGGGGATGGAGTGCTGTCGAGAGCAGCAAAAGTTGCAGGCGGCTCCTCTGCGAGGGAGGCAGGACCTGGCAGAAGTAGAGTCAGACGGGTCCTCGCACTGAAGTGATGCCGGGAGAGCCCAGAGCTGCTCAGACGGGCGAGGGAAAAAAAACGGGGGAGGGGGAGTTAAAAAGTCTTAAATCCCTGACACCGCAAGAACCCTGATCCTATAGGATTGGGTCTCAAAAGCCAGCACTCGCTCTCTGTACAGAGATTTCCCGACAAGGTGGAGACTGAGCTCTTCGATTGTCTGCTGGGTTTTCTCACCTGGTGATGCTGCTCTTGCAAGAGCAAGAATGGAAAGCAAATCAGACATCTGCAGAAGCCTCTCAAATGTGCTCTGCTCCCACCTGAGCTGGTCTGAATTTGGGGGGCAGGCTGGAACTTATTCAGGAGTCAGCACTGGCTTCTCCAGCAAACAGAAGTCAGAGGGATGCAGGGAATGCACCTTTAACTTTGAGAGTGAGGGCTGGGGGTGACAAAAACAACGGGGAAAAATCTCATTCCCCATGGTATTGCTAACAGCACTCTTAACCACATCAAGAATTCAGACGGAAGCTGCAAGTATAAATAATAAATTTAAAAAAGTAAAACAAGCACCCCAAACAAAAAGATCACACATCCCCCAAAGATTTGACCGGCCCATTTTTCCCCTGATACACAGAACAGTGTAAAACCCGATCCAAAGACCTGTCACTGACTTCAGCAAAGCTGTGTTGTTTTAAACCAGCTCAGGCCTCAAAAAGCTTTGTGCCCTGTGGTTGATTTCTGCCTCCTCTGGGTTTGATTTATCCCAGCTATTCCATGGGTTCAGCCATTGGAGGGCTACAGCTGCACAGCCCCCTGCATTTCCTGGTGGATTCAGCCCAGTTTCAAGGCAGAGCACAGAGAAAACAGCCACGAGTCCACTGTCCTTCCATTTCAGGGAAGCAGGAATCAGCACTATGGAACAAGTGTCCAGAGAAGAGATTTACACCCCCAAATCATCAATTCCTAGTGATTTCCGGTTCTGTTGCTCTACTCTTAGTGAAACTGAGGAAAGGGAAACCACTTCAGGCACCAGGTTACTGAAGGACACTTCCAGGGGCACACAGCGTTTAAAACACGTGGACAAGAGCTCTGCAACAAGCTGGCTCTGGAACCAACAGTTGCAAAGGGATGGCTTGAAAACATGTTAATTTTTCATCCACACACTTCAATGCACCACAGCAAAACGCCAAGTGTACACGAGGGTCAGGCTAAATTTATCATTGCCTTTTGGTACCACCCTTGAAAGCTTTCAGCTCTGCTGATTATCTGCATCTGAGAGAGCCCTGGTGCTGCCTGGGAAGCCTTTTTCTTCCTTTTCACCTTCACTGCTTTCCCATTTGGAGGTTAGTTTTTTGTCTGGACCACTTACACCTGCCCAGCAGCTGCACAGCCGAAAGCACAGGATACCTGTTCTTTGCCTGGGGAGGTGGAGATGAGGATCTGCATCCAGCACTCGTCACCACCACCCACCCTGCAGAGGTCTGGCCTAATGCCCAGGCTCTGGGGCAGTCTTTACTTCTCTGCACCTGTTGCATAAGGTCAGATGCTTGGTAATTCTGGTTTTACACCACCACAGAAGAGCACAGAGAGACAAAACTGGGTTCTCAGCGTTGTATATATAGTTACTTGTGCTATATACCACCAGCACTGTAGCACTGCAGCTACTGCAAGGCAGAGTGAGCACTCCCAGGCACGATATTGTCTCCCCTGCGAGCCTTCAGTGACACCTGACCGTGGGCTGAGACCAGCAGCAAAGACTGCCCTCAATGTCAAAATATTTCACTGAAATATTACATATCTTAGCCAAGGCTTAGGAAACGTTGATTTATTGAAGTGTTTCACAATATTTCAAGGCCACTCACCCCATAAAGCAGAAACACATAGTTAATCTGTGCTAGACAAGATGAGGAGAAGCACCACCTGGGAGGCTCCAGCGCACAGCCTGTGTGCAGGGTGCCAGGCAATGCACCGAGCAACACGCACCATCCCAAACTCTGCACCAATTCCCTGCTGCACCACAGTCCATTTATAGTAACATGCTTATGCATTTTGGTGCATTTCACTCCGTTACAGGAGAACAAAGACGTTATTGTGTAGGATTTGGGTTTTAAGCTTTATCAATCAGGCTCATCTTAATATAACACAGAGATAAGAGCAGAGGGGCATCTTTTCAACTTCACCTTCCCATTCAGCTGTCGGATGCTCAGAGAAAGCCTTTGACTTTCCTCAGCTGCATTAATGTGGTGGAGTGCAGCAGCCCTGTGCTGCTCAGCTCTCCTGCAGCATTACACCATCAGACACTTCCCAGACCACTGCTTGTATTAGAACATCAAGGGGCTTGGCAGATGGTGGTTTTACTTTTATTACAGTTTTCAGAACTTCTTGGACAGAAGAAACAACCCGACTGCAATTGCTAAAGCTGCATCACTCACTGAGAATTCAGTACAGAGGTGGACACTGGCATTCAGAGTTGCACTGTCCACTCAGAACACTAAAAACCTTGCACTGAAGGGGTGAAAGTCAAAGCAAGACCAAAGACATTTCTAGAATAGAAACCTCCATGTTCCAAGTGTGCTATTTATATGTAACTGGTTTTTTTGTTGTTGTTTTGTTTAGGGTTTTGTTTTTTAATCTGAGGCAATACATCTAATACTAATTAGTCAGCAAATTATCAGCATAACAGCATCCATTATTAAGTTCAGAAGTTCAATGTGTCAACCTTCATCAATCAATATTTATCTAAGAAACAGTAACTCTTAAACTCCAATCAAGCACATTTGGGGGAACTCGGTGATGACAGCACTCCCTCCATGCCAGTCTTCTGTCCACCTTTTGCATCACAACCCAAAAAGGGTGATTTCTGTCAAAAGCTGTCAGAGCCAGCCAGGCAGCAACGTGAGTTACCCACCTTGTGCTTTTTTCCTGAAGTAAATTAACAGATTGTGATACAGACTCAAAGCTGCTGAATTAGGCTGGACCACATTGCAAGCGGTTCATGGGAACGAACTAACAAGGAAAGATGTTTACAGCACTGCCAGCAGAGAGGAGGCAATCACTTCACCTGTACCTTTGCTTATCTTGAACAGACAGATTTTAGTCCTTTTCTGTGTATTTTGTCTACAACAATGGGAATCAGTCATTGCTTTGTGATGGTTTGTTCTCAGCTAGGATAGGTACAAGTTACTCTTTCAGTTAATGCTCCGAGAGGCCCTCAGGAGCCACAGTAATGTCTCAGGCTACCAAAAGCTACACAAAGCCTCCTGGCTTCCTCTGTCCCCATGTCAAGAGGAAGACAATACTTCCCCATTTTACCATGAAGAAACAGTATGTTTAACCTATAACCTCTAATTTCACCCTCATTTAGCCCAAAACTGAAAAGGAGATAGAAAGCAGCTTGTCCCAGTGCAGGAATACCTGGGGAGGATGCCAGCACTTCATCTTTAATCTGCTGATCAAGCCAGTGAGAGCATCACTTCCTTAGAACAAAAGGCAGAAAGTCGGCACAGCTTACTCGATTGATCGGTTCTGTTCCATTCAAGCAGAGCACTGGGTGAAGATTAGCTCTTCTCCTCCTCCTCCTCCCACCCCGCAGCTCCTTCCCCTTGTCCCTGCCTTTATGGGGTGTTTGTGTTGCTACAGGGTGGCAGAGCTGCATCCCCACTGCAGCAGGGCAGGGCTCACCTGGTGACAGGGTTCACAGTGGGCACTGAGGGATGTCTGTGCCATGGCTGGCTGGGATGGCAGCAGGGCTATGGAATGGAATTAGCCAGCAATGCCTTGCCTTCAAACTTCACAGCAAAGCAGCTGCATTAAGACACTTTTCCTCCCCACTCCTGTTGCACACCTAATAGGCATTCCCTGGACATGATTTTTAAAAGCTACAGTTCAGGAAGGAAAGTCAACAAACAATAGAAATAAAAGCTCTTAAGAGGCAGTATTGCTCTAATACTCTCTCACCTTGGAGTGTCTCAGCTGTATTTTGATGCTGAGCTCTCTCAGAGCCAGGCTGTCCAGGCAGAACACCAGAGCAGGGGGTCTTGAGAATGCAGCTACCACAGGACTCTGTCTGGATCAGCTTTCCAGCCTCTAAACAGTTTGTCTGGATGTACAGAAGTGGAATTGTTTAATACCAAACATGCCTAAATATTTAAACCCTAACTTCTTAAACTGGATAGGAGATTTCTCCCTGTCAGGCCCATCCAAGGCTGTGGGTGAGCACCTTTAACCACAGACCAACCTCAAGCACAACTGCAGCTCCAGAACTCCTGAAGCAGGTAAGTCACTGACTTGCCCCAGTAGCCATAACCAGACCCCTCTTTCTTGTTTTCTCCCCCACCAGTTTAAGAACTGCTGTTATTATTTTCAGTCTGGTTTTCGAGAAACCACAAGACAGTAATTTTATTTTCTAAGAACCCCAGCTGCTGTACAGCTGTTCTTTATTGCTTCACAGCAGAAATTAACAGCCTTACTCAAAAGCACGTGAACCTGATAACCTAGAACTTGGGAGCTTTCCTGGAAGCTTGTCCCCCAGCACAGCCACTGCCTGAGCTCCACCAGCTCTGCAGCAGCAGGACCAAACAGGGCTGTGAGCTCATGAAACAACACACAGGAACCAAGGAATGATAAAGCACCCACAGAAACTACTCAGTCATCTGCAGCCACATCTACAGTTCACTGGCAGTAGATGCCTTTGCTGATAAATTTGACAGATATCAGGCAAGTTTCCTCTAAGATTACTCCATCAAAGGCTTGCCCTCCTGAAGCACACCTTACCCCTTCAAAGCAATACAAACCCCATCCTGCCTCAGTTTCACCTCTCCGCACCTCCAGTCTGGTCTGCAACACCAAAGGGCAACAAAGTCCCACTGCATCAAGCTCACATTTTACATTACTTTCGCCACTCCTAAATAAATAACCTCTTGCTATGGCACAGCCTTCAACTCCTGTGCCAGAACACAGCCTTTACCCAGGGTTTATGGTCTCTCAATTGATAAGCTGCTCTCTTCAGCTTAATGCTTCCTCCTCTGAAACACCATCTTTAAATACCACCCAGAACAGCTCTTTTTCCTATAGAGCTTTTATTTGCTTGTAGAACATCTGTCTCCTTAATGCCCCTTCCCTTGCTAACTACCTTTTATTCCTTTATTGGCATCACATGTCTCATCTGTCACACTGGACCTCTTTCCCTTAAAGGCACATGCAACTGAGAAGGTCTGAAAAGGCTCTGACAAACCATCATCCCAATAAAATCTTAGTTGCCCCAAATTATGAGATGTTAGAGCTCCTTAATGAAACAGCTGAGGTATTTTTAACACGGTCAAAAAACCTATTTTATCTTCTGACCTTCAACTCAGAAATAGCTGCACTATTTTTTTTTCAGTCTTCCAAAAAAAAAAAAAAAGACTGCATAAAGAGAACCCCACACACAATTTCAGCCTCGATATTTAAAGCTCGGCATCATATAACTAGCTGAAAACATGGTCTCTCAACAGAAGATGTTAAACAACTGCTGCTGCTCCCAACTTCGAAATCTCTCTGTAATAATAACAGGCTCAAGTGACTGAGGCCTCAGCTGTTCATCTCATTCCATGGGCCAGAAACGTGCAGCAGGGAGACTTGCACTTAAATGATTTCTGCTAAAGTAGGTGGCAAACCCCCTTTTTCTTCCAGGACAGAACACACATTGTAGAAGGGGGCTCCCACGTATCTCTTCTCACAGGCTGTACCCAAACAGACCCACATTAAGTCTGGAGAGCTCAGCAAGCTTTGCCACCAGGGTGCCAGAGCTATGGGGTACAGCTCTGCTTCCCCATAGCTCCTGGCTAAATGTACTGGGCAGTAGCATCACCCAGAGTGGGGAAGGGAGACCCCCACAGCAGGATTATTTGTCCAGCTGGCTCTTTCAGATGAGTTATTTACCCCCTGCACAAGGTTTAATTAGTTAAATTCCATCATTTGTGACGTTCCCTCTGCTGGGTTTCGGGACTGGAGCCGCTCACAGTCGGCTCACCCAGCCCAGAGCTGCATTAGCAACATGGGTGGAATCACAAAGTGCCGTGCAATGTGAGGCAGGGCACACTGCAGTCTCCCTCCCCCCAAATGTGCATCCAGACCTCGCAGGCAAGCCTGGGGGCTGACACTGGCACTCCGACAGCCTCGCTGTGCCCCACAGGGTCCTTGTGAGAGCAGGCACACAGGCTGGGGGAATAACCTCCAGAGCATGGAATAAGGAAATTCTACAGTAAATGCCATTCAAAGTTGTATCACAGAATGGTTTGGGTTGGAGGGGGCCTTAAAGACCATCTTGTTCCACTCCCCTGCCATGGGCACATACACCTTCCACTAGACCAGGTTGCTCTCTCTCTCTATATATACATATCCCACAAATAAAATGCAAGGCTTGTCTTACAGATAATTTCCAGGTCACCACCCTGAGCAGGAGGGTGCCCCAATGCTGAGCTCAGTTCTGCCAACATGACTCCATTTCCCCACCTCTAAAGCAGTGGTGGTAAAAGTGTCTCCACTTGTGTAAAACAATCTGAGACCTCTGAGTGAAAAAGACAACAGGAGCGGCGTGTAGTGTTGCCATATAATGCCGTGCCACATATTATGGGATACAGTTAGAGCTGTTTCACAGTCTGCCTGCCTCACAGCCCCTTGCTGTTGCCATACATCTTTGCAAAGACACTTTTCTCCTTTGCTTCTCTCTGCCCCTCCTCACTGCTGCCTCCCCCAACCCTGAGGTGTCTAAAAGCACTGTCAAGCCGCACTGAAAACGCACACCAGGAGGTTCACAAGGTGCTGGTTTTGCTTAGGAAACACAGGATTTGGGCTGTGGGAGCAGGGGGGGTGCTGGAGTCGCAGTCATGCCAGGACACACAGCCATGCGAGGTCTGGACACAAATACACCTACATACGTGTGTGTCTGTATATATACGCGTGTGTGTGTATATATATAGATGTATGTATATATATGTCTGTGTATATATACATGTATATGTGTATATATCTATACCTATCTCTATATCTACATATCCATATCTAGATATCTAGATATATATAAAATTAGACAGCCAATGCAGCCGGGCAAAAGAGACACCTTTTCTTGTAGCACGGATGGCAGGATGGTTTGGGTTGGAGGCTCCTTTAGCTGCAAGCCTCATGCACACCTCGTGCGGCAGCAGTGCGCCCATCCCGGCCCCAGAGGTGCCCAACACAGCTGGCCCCGGCCGAGCCTTGGGGCTGGGGGCGCATCCCGACCATTCCCACCCAAGACGAGCGCTGCCAGAGCACGCGTGGCGCATTCCCCGGGCGCGCAGGTGTCCGGCCGGGAAGGGCTGCGATGCCCCGTGCCCAGTGCTGCCCCAGTGCGGTCCCAGTGCGGTCCCAGTGCGGGGATGGTCCCCTCCCACCCGCGCCCCCGTTCAGCGCTGCCATTTCCGCCCCCCCGCGCGGTGCCGCCCGGCGAGGGCCGACGCCAACCACAAGAGCGCTGCCGGGGTGGGAGGAGCGCGCGGCGGG
>VWZF01004263.1:370806-388478 GCA_013396755.1 Sclerurus mexicanus
TCCCCGGCCCCTGCATCCTCAGCCCTCGCATCCCCGGGCCCCGCATCCCCAGAACCCACATCCATGGGACCAGCATCCCCGTTCCCCGCATCCCCGCCGTGCTCGGCCCTTCCCACGAGTGTCCCCGCTGTCCCCGAGGGGGCTCCCCCATCCCCGCGTGTCCCGGAGCTCGGGTGGGTGCGGGGGTGGTGGTGTGTGTGACACGCACCTGTCACAGGTGTCACCTGTCACAGGTGAGCTCCCCGCTCGGGTCCTGCCCGTGGGCGTTTCCCCGCAGTAACCCCGTCCTGCTTTCCCCCTTTCCCAGGGCTCTGCTGCTGCTGCTGGCCCAGGGCACCTGCAGGGAGGTTCTGCCACAGCCAGGGCGGCCGGACACTCATTCCTGCATCTCTCGGCTTGCTTTTATTGTGAGTCTCCACACTGAGCCTCTGGCCCTTCACTCCTGCTCTGGTGGTGGCATGTGCAGAAGGCCCATATGGTTTTCCCAATTCTCCATAAGTTCCCTTCATGTGTTACCTGTGCATGGCCTTGTAGGAGCCCCGGGCCACACTGCATTTATCACAGAATCAACTGACCCTGAGCTGGAAGGGACCAAAAAGGAGCATCAAAGTTCAGCTCTTTTGGCTGTGCGTCTGTTAATTATTTTTCAGTGGGGATGCAACAGGAACAAAATATCTTTTTTCTTTTTTTTCCATGCAAGACCTGAAATGAGCTCCTGTCAGACTGGGGCTCCAGTGAGGGTGCAAGGGAATGCTGGTTTAGGCTCTTACATATTTTATAGGCATTAGGCCCAGGAGTCTTTTCCTAAAGCCTGACTGAGTAATTTTGTTCTGGCCAGCTGGGGTCTTTTTTTTAGTATTATTTTTTAATGTGAACAGTGGTGATCAGCTGATATGAAAGCAGTAAACAAACATTGCTGAGTTTACTGTGCTTATTCTGGGCAGTGTAGCTCAATATTTTGCAACTGGGAGTGTTGTGAAACTGGCTTTCACTTGGCTTGGAAATGCATGGGAGTGAATCTGCCAGGAAGTTACTGCTGTGGTCTGTGGAAAAGCTTGACCCACCCAAAGCCTTCCCACTCCACGGGGGTACCTGCTGAGGTCTCCTAACCCTAACCCTGTGACAGCCTGCCCTGGTTCCTGGAACAAAGGTTGCTCAAGGAAGTGTAAACACTGCCCCACCGTCCCCGAGAAACTCTGCCATCTATGTTAGAACCCTATGGCAGGGGGAGGGAAACCAAATAATTACTTAGGCTGCAGGCAAAGCCTCAGGAGCCACATCTGTGCCCTCTGCAACTGCCAGCACTGTTTGCTGGGCTCCTCAAGTGAGTACGTGGAGCTTGAAGAGCACAGGAAGAAAGAGGGAGGGGAGGCAGCAGAAGGCTGGGGAGGGCTGGGATGACTTACATTTACAGACCACAGCAGACCTTGTGGAAGCTCCCTGGAGAAGAGCAGTGGATACCGGACTGTCTCTTGAGGAACTGATGTGCCTGTGGGGCTCACTGAGGCTGTTTCCTTGCGCAGTGGCAGAGCAGAGTGGGCTGTTTGTCAGCGAAGTGATGCTCAGCTGCTGTGTGATTTCCATGCAGGAACAGGGAAGGAAAAGCCAAGGAATTTCTGTGCAAACTGATCTTTGAGAGGGAAGCCAGGGTGCCCAGAAGGCACAGCACTGCACAGGAGCCACCCTGCTGTCCTAGGAGGGCTCACTAAGATGCCCTCTTCCCACTGCATCAGGGTTGTAGTGCTGGGACTGTTCCCAGAAAGGCTCACTGGGGCCAGTTGGAGACCTTCAGCATCCAGCTGAGCTCAGGTGCAAAGTTGAGTCAGAAAGGCACTCTGGGAGCAGAAATTGCTACGTGTCTGCATTTTGCCAGCTCACAAACAGCAGCCCAAAGGTTTAGCCCAGCCGGTGTAGATGGGCTGGGAGCTGGGATGTGCTGGGATGTGCTGGTTCAGGCACACTGGTTTTTTTCTCTGTTGTAATTGGGCCTTTCCTCCCATTTACCATAAAGGGAACAACCTGCCTTATCTCTCTGGCTCACCCAGCCATTGATCAGAGACTCTGCCACACACCAGTCTCTGCAGCAGGGAGATCTGCACTGGGGAGGAGACAAATTTCCAGCTACTCTTGCCGCTGTGGTCTCTAAAGCTCCTGTGTTACAGGTGGGTCTCCTGGGCAGAGAAACACAAGATTCATGCGGACCAGTTCAAGCTGCAGATAGGGATGTTCTTTGTTATTTTTTAGTTATTCTTTAGCAAATCCTTTAGCTAATTTAGATCCTTTCGCTCATTTAGATCCTGTGTTGATTTAGTGATGAAACAGTGGATCCTCTGGGAGCTTTCCAAGGGGAAAACCAGTGAAGAGAAGGGACATCTGTGCTGGGACTGCCAGTGGTCGTGTTTGTCTCTGAGCTGCTCTGACAATATTGACATGAAGCCATGCCAAGGCAGTGTAACACTATTTGAGCAAAGTCCCAAGCAGGAGGCTGTTGAAAGCAGGACTCAATGTGCAGGCACATGTGTCCCTTTGTAGCCGGCTCTGACATTTGTATTAAAATGGGCTTCAGAGTCACAGTCTGAAGGCATTGACACCCCTGCATTAACTCAGCTGTGGGAATAATGCACATGCTACCCAAAGACCTTAGGCACATGCTGCCTTCCACTTCTTGGTGTGCATAAGGAGGCTGACGGCTTTTCAAGAGCCCAAATTACTGCCACGATTCAAATCATGGTGGGGAGGAGAGACTGTTGGGTGGAGGGTGCAGGCAGAAGTCCCTGGCTCTTCAGAAGTCCCTGGCAAAGCAGGTACCTTGCTTTGAGTTTTGCAGTGTTATAACGTAGATTGAGACATTTTCTTTTCTGTTCTTGCCTTCTAGGGTCCCTGGGTCCACCCCTCTCTCCCAAGATGCTGGGGAGGGTCCTGTGTACAGTGTTGTTCCTGGGAGCCCTGCAGTCCCTGGCTGAGGCGTCCCAGGGCCACATCTCCGTGGTGCTGCTGGGAGCCACGGGCGATTTGGCCAAGAAGTATTTGTGGCAGGGCCTGTTCCAACTCTACGTAGACCAAGTGAGCAGCGGCCACAGCTTCACCTTCCATGGAGCTGCCCTGGCAGCTGTGGAGCCAGGGCAGAGGCTGATGTTCGATGTGCTGAAGAAGCTGTCCTGTGCCCCGGATGAGGCTCCCAACAGGTGTGCTGTGCTCAAGGACCAGTTCCTGAAGCTGAGCCAGTACCACCAGCTGAGGACTGCCGAGGACTACGCTGCCCTAAACAGGGACATCGAGACCCTGCTGCGCCAGGAGGGGCTGCGGGAGGCTGGGAGGATCTTCTACTTCTCGGTGCCCCCGTTTGCCTACACGGACATCGCCCGCCACATCAACAGCAGCTGCAGGCCTGCCCGGGGGGCCTGGCTGCGCGTGGTGCTGGAGAAGCCCTTTGGCCACGACCTGGGCTCAGCCCAGCAGTTGGCTGCAGAGCTGAAGGGCTTCTTCAGGGAGGAGGAGATGTACCGGGTGGACCACTACCTTGGCAAACAGGTGGGCAGCTGGCAGGGCACAGCCCCCTGCCAGGCCGAGGGGCTTGGTGGCTGGGAGAGTGCTGGATGTCAGTTCTGCAAATAATGAGAGTGTTGTTCCCCTCTCAAATTCAGGCAGAGCCTCTCAGTATGATGGAAAGCCTCCATTTTCCCATGGAATTCTGTCCTGTTACTCTTGTGTCCTGTGCTACTGTCCATCCTCTGAGAGGGCAGAGGAGACATGCAGACCAAAGCAGGGCTTTCTCTTGTTGGAGTGATGAGGGTCCCTTCTCCAGAGGGAGGTTGGGCTGTGGGGTTGAACTCCGTGTGTGCCTGAAGTAGAGATGCAGAATTTGTCTGGTCTTCTCTCCAAGGTCAGGGCTTTGATTTCGCTGAGTAACCAATGCCCTTCCCCTCTCACAGTTCTCCTATCTCATCACTCAGGGCCTCTCTGCTTAGCCATGGCTTCTAGAAGCAGTTTTTGATTTGATATGATAAGGAGCTGATGGGACGTTAGTTTTGTGGGCTGCTTGGATGAAGGTTTCTTCCTGCCCTCTGCTCCACTCCGGGCTTGAAGGATTGTCTGCTGCAGGGACAGCTCAGGCTGTGGAGCTGCGTTGTCCTGGAGGGAATGTGTCCAAGGACATGCCATCCTTGTTTCACAGGAATGTGATGTCACATTTTGAAAGTAGCCTGTTCCAGCCATGGCACCGTGGCCAGGTTTTACTCAGAAGACTGCATGTCCAGCTGTGAGGAGAGCATCTCCACTAAGAAGGGGGATTTCTTCTGGTTTGGTTTTTGTTGGTTTGGGTTTTTTTGTCCCAAAAAAGAGCAGATGGCTTTAGTGGTGTAAGCATCTGAACTGATGTATTTCAGCACTTTGGAAGTGTACATTAGTCCCAGGATGGCCTGACTCAGCCCTTTGTCCTTTGACAAATATAAAGTGAGTGCCTCGCAGTTTGTAGTTCAGCCTATTTCACATGAAACCTCAAAATGCCTCAGAAAGACCTTTAATGCCTGCTCTGGGCATGCACTGATGAGCCCCTTGTGCATCCCTGCAGACTCTTGCTGGTTTTCTCTTCTCCGACCCTCTCTGCTCTCTGCTGTGCTGCCTGGCCCACCCCAGTGCTGGATGGATGTGCCAGAGGCGCTGTGGGAGTTTTTACTGGGTCTTTGGCTTTTTCCCTCCACAGGCTGTAGCCCATATCCTGCCTTTTCGAGATCAGAACCGACAGTTTCTGGATCCAATTTGGAACCGACATCACGTGGAAAGGGTGGAGATTGTCTTGAAGGAGACTGTGGATGCCAGAGGTTGGTGAGGCAAGTGTGCAGAGTGTGCAGGTCGAGTGAATGAGAAGGAGAACCGGCAGGTTCACTGATTATGTGGAAGTGGCCCTTGAGGTAGTGCTGGTACAGAAATAAAAAATGTTTGGTATGTTGCTCTCTGGAAATAGAGAGGGACTGTCCTGCACTTCCTGTGCTAGAGACTGACTCACTTCCAGGTAGTGTTGCTGCTTCCAAGAAAAGGTTCCAATTGCAGTTCATCTGGGAGCAGAGGCAGAATCCCCCACCTTTTTTTGCTGCAGAGCTTTGGGGACATTGCACCCAGTTTTCCATCCCAATTCTTGGTAAAAGGCACTAGATTTGGAATTGATGCAATCTAAGGCCACTTCAATGCAGCAATAATCTGGTTGTTGTAACAACAACCACCCTTTTGTATTCCTGTCCTGTTAGCTGCCACGCTCACCCTGAGTGTACCCTTGTGCTGTTCTTTGGAAGGTGCTCTTACATCTCTTGCCTGGATGTTGCTCATCTCTGCTCACCGGTGTCAGTCCAGGTACCTGGGTCGCTCTGTGTTTGTCTGCCTGTTATTTTCCCTTCCTCTCTGTAGTAAGAAAGAGCATTGCAGAGAGCAAATCCAAGCCCAGAGCTGCTAGCATGGGTCTCCTGCTGAAGGACACGGCTGCATTCCCTCCCTGCAGTGCTGCAGCATCCACTCTGCAGTGCTCAGCACAAAGCTCCCTGGACTGGACTGCCACCCACAGCACTTTGGGGACGTCAGGTGCCCTCAGTTCTGCAACATCAGGGCTGCTTCTCCACTTGCTTTCCCTGCTCCCTCCTCTCCTCCCTGCCTCCCTCCCTCCTCGCTCTCTCAGCCACCACAAACTCAATTAATACAATTTTATCAGCTTGGAGTGACCTTTGCTTTGGCAGCCTGGACCTCACCTGGGCCTGTTTGTGGGAGAGGGATGCACTGCAGAGAAATTTAGGGAGAGGTGTTATCTCTGCACAGCCTCAGCTATACCCTGTGCCCTCCCTGCTCTGAACAACTTTGTAATTTTTCATTTGATGTCTTTTTTCCCCTCTTCAGCCTCAACTGGCAGCCTGGCTCCCAGCAAGTCTGCAGCATTGATTCCACTAATGAATGTGCCTTTGGATTAGAGCAGAGGAGATAAATGTATCAATCAATAGGGGAAGCCTATGGGTGATGCAGTCTGCAGCCTGCTGCTTAGGGATTACACAGAGGCATCTGCTTGAGTCTCTTTATGAGTGCTTTGTCCTTCTCCCCCTGCTCCCACCTGCACAAGAAGCCAGGCAGGGAAAGGGAAGCAGTGTTTTGTGCCTGAGATTTTGTCTCCCAAGGGCATGGCTCAATCAGAACCTTCTGAGCACAAGAAAAGCAGGGGAAAAGGGGCAATGGAGAGCAGTGCTCACTGCCAGGGCGCAGCTGTGGCTGTTCTGTGGAGCTGCTGTGGAGCTGTAGAGCTCTTGGGGTCCTTGCTCTGACCCTGTTTCCCAGCTCCTGTTGTGCCTGTTGTGTGGAGTGCAAGGCCCAGTGCTGTGGCTGCAGAGCTGCCTTCTGCTCTGTGCACTGTCAGGCAGAGCATGACTTCTCTGTGGGCACCCAAAGAGAGGACTGTGTTTGGCTCTGGGGAGCACAAACATTCCCATGGGAAACTTTTGTCTGTATTTTAGTAGAGAATCATAGCGTGATTTGGGTTGAATGGAACCTTTGAAGAGCATCTAGTCCAACCCCCCTTGCCATAAGTAGGGAAATCTTTCACTAGGGCAGGTTGCTCAAAGCTGGAATATGTCCAGTGACGGGACATCCACAGCTTCTCTGAGCTTGATTGCTTCCAGTTAATTGTTGTGTTGGGAGCAGAGGTGCTTGGTGCAGACCAGTTGAGGCTTGTGCTCTTGTTCTTGGCACGCACCTTATACATGCAGAGAACAAAACTGCAGGGAAAGCACATCAGTTCAAATGCCGCCTCCTTGTCCTCAGGCCGCACCAGCTTCTACGAGCAATACGGAGTCATCCGGGACGTGCTGCAGAACCACCTGACAGAGGCCCTGCTGTTCCTTATCATGGAGCTCCCAGCCAACGTGAGCAGGGCAGAAGAGGTTTTGCAGCACAAGCTGCAGAGCTTCCAGTCCTTGTGGGGCCTGGAGAAGAGCAGTGCCGTGCTGGGCCAGTACCAGGCGTATGCCAGCCAGGTTCAGGAGGAGCTGCAGCGGGCGCAGGACTACGTCAGCACAACACCAACCTTTGCAGGTGAGGGTTTGGACTGGGCCCTGGGGAGGGGAGCAGTCTGGAGCTGAGGAGAGCAGGAGATGTGAGTCCCTGTGTGGTCTGCCAGCTCCCTGACTCTGGACCTCTGCCACAGGGATGTCTCCAGGCACCCACCAGCATGGTGACTGGGAGCTGAAACAAGACAGTACTGTTGTCATGTCAGTTAACCAATGATCCAGTGAATGGGAAGCATAAGAGCCAAGTCCCATTTTTCTAAGATCTCTGAAGTGTTTTTAAAAGTGGCCCACAAACTCCTTTGCCTTTTCATGAAGTTGAGTTGCTCTCTGCAGTTCTCTGTGATTAGTGAACCATCTCTAGCCATGCTGTGTCTTCTGAACATTAAAGATATTGTCTGAATGATGTTCATGTTCAGAAACTGGTCTCCTGCAAGATAAAAGGAGGCTAATCAAGGGGGATACCTGGGAGGAAGCACAGCAGGGTAACTGGAGAGCAGTTAGACAGTGAAGTCAGGAAAGGGCTCAATGTGGAGCAAGAGATGCAGCTTCTGGGAGCTGAGAAAGGAGAATGGTGGGTACCTGTAGATCCCCCCAAAACTGCTTGCTGTTCAGGTTTGGTTTGGTGGCTGAGGTCCCTGTCATTTCAGGTGTGCTGATCCGCAGTGACAGCCTGCGTTGGGAAGGGGTCCCTTTCCTCCTCACCTCTGGGAAAGCTCTGGATGAACGGGTAGGTTATGCCCGTGTCCTCTTCAAGAACAGGGCCTACTGCACTCAGAGTGAAGCTCTGAGGGATGCAGGGCACAGCCAGTGTAAAGCCAAGCAGATCATCTTCTACTTCGGGCACGGGGCACTCAACACCCCTGCAGTGCTTGTGAGCAGGAACCTTTTCCAGCCTGTCATGCCCAAGGACAGTTGGAAAGAAGCCGTGGCTCGGCCAGACCTGCATGTTTTTGGACAGCCACTGTCTGATTTCTATGTGTACAGCCCTGTGAAAGAGAGAGATGCGTATTCTGTCCTCATCTCCAACATCTACCACGGCAGGAAGGATTTCTTCATCACCACGGAGAACCTGCTGGCCTCCTGGGGTTTCTGGACACCGCTGCTGGACAGCATCTCCCACCAGCCCCCACGCCTCTACCCCGGGGGCGTGGAGAACCAGCACCTCCTCGACTTTGAAATGGTGAGTGGGGGACTGGCATTCACCCTGGCAGAGCCAGCAGAACTGCTGAACCCCAGCAGGCAGATGCCAAGTGATTACAGGGCAGTTGAGTCCAAATTTCGTCAAAGTCCCCTGGTCTCAGCGTGGTCTGAGGACCTGATTTCCCAGCTGGCTTCCGACATGGAGGAGACAGCGGTGAGGAGCGTGGCACGCTCTGGGCAGTTCCACCTGGCCCTCTCTGGCGGCTCAAGCCCCGTGGTGCTGTTCCAGCAGCTGGCAAGGCACCACTATGCCTTCCCCTGGAGGCACACGCACATCTGGCTGGTGGATGAGCGCTGCGTCCCCCTCACCGACAGCGAGTCCAACTTCTTCAGCCTGCACAGCCACCTCCTGCAGAGCGTCAGGGTGCCCTACTTCAACATCCACCCCATGCCCGTGCACCTCAACCGGCGGCTCTGCGTGGAGGAGGACGGGGGCACGGAGCTGTACGCCAGGGACATCACGGCCCTGGTGGCCAATGCCAGCTTTGACCTGGTGCTGCTGGGGGTGGGCACCGACGGCCACACGGCCTCGCTGTTCCCCCGCTCCGAAAACGGGCTGGAAGGGGCTCCCACCGTGGTGCTGACCGAGAGCCCCGTCAAACCTCACCAGAGGATGAGCCTTAGCCTGCCCCTCATCAACAGGGCCAGGCAGGTGTTTGTGCTGGTTTTGGGGAAGGGCAAGCACGACATCACCACCCTGCTCAGCAGGGTGGGCCGTGAGCCCAGGAAGTGGCCAATCTCGGGCGTCAGCCCCAGCTCTGGCCAGCTCGTCTGGTACGTGGATTACGAAGCTCTGCTTGGGTGATGCCTTCACACTGTCCCTCCTCCCTTCTCGGCGTGGCCTTTACAGCCTGGATTTTCCTACACAATGTCCGTGTTTTTCTGTTGCCAGCAACAGCTTCAGCTCTGAGAGGCTGCTCAGACCTTCTGGGAAATCCGTGGCTGCAGTGCCTCACGTTGGAGCCTGAAGGGAGGTGGGCTGTGTTCAGGCTCAGGAGGAGCCAAGAGCCCGGTGCAGCAGTTTCGGCTCCACTAGGGATTCCGACTGTGACTTCGGACAAATTACCTCACCTTGAAGTGCCTCGGTTTTCCTGTCAGGCCTTTTTGCTTATTGGCATTTAACTACCTCGCAGGCACTGTGGGAGACTTGTTAAACTGACTACCTGCCAAAATTTTTTAAAATTTTATGTAATTCTCAGGCTAAAAGACAATAACAACATGTTCCTCCTGTGCCCTGCTCGGTCTGGCTGGGCCAGGGCCATCTCAGTGGCATGATGGTTGTGTGCCCATGGATCTGTGCAGCCCATCCTGGTGCCATCAGGCTCTGGCTGTGCCCTCCTGGGAGCACAGACACCCCTTGCCTTTTGTGCCATGTGGGCCCTGAATGCTGACACTGATTTGTGAGCTCACTGCAGTCCTGAGCCTTTGCAACCTGCCCAGCAGCAGAGGCTGAGTTTAGAAGCAGTAATTTGCTGCTTTCATTAAGTGGATGGCTGATACCACGGGGGATGGGGAGGGAAGACAAACTGCTTTTTAGGCTGTTAAAGTAATGGGGACAGGGTGAGGAATATGGCAGCTCACAGAGCTGCTGTTTGCCAGCAGTGCAATAATTATTGAGGGAAGAGCTTGGTGTTCAGAGGAGTTGTTGGGTTTATCTAGCAAAAGCATGTTTTCTTTAGCTGTCTTTGCCTCATTCTCTGAAATGAACTTCTCTGTCCTCGGAAGCAAAGGTGTATAAAGTTTCCGTGGGAGGCAGCTGTATCAGCTATGAACACAGCCCTCCTGACAGCACACACCGAGGCCGCTGCACTGTTTGCACACGCTGCTGGTGGTGGTTGAACTCGTGCACACTGACTTAGAAGGGAGGGGGTTTTCTCTGCACACATCCCTCGGGCACCTGGAACCAGCAAGGTGCACCTCTGAAATATTAGAGGGTTTTAGAAAAGTGGAGTTCTGCTGCTCAGAGGAAGGGTTGGAGACATCCAGTCGTACCCAGGACGCCACTTTCCCCTCCTTAATTTCCTGATTTTCACCTTCCCAGAATGATGCACAAGGGGTGCCCTCTGCTTTTATGGTATCCCCAAATTCTCCATGGGCTTCTCCAGTGGGTTATTTACCTTTAGGTTACTGCCATAACTGGTCTGCTTTGGCAGCTGGGGTGGCTGGTTATTCCCTCTTTGGTGTTTGGGCCTAAGTTTGCTCCTGCCCGTGTCCTGGTTACAGGCAGGCTTAGCCAGCAGCACAAACACCAAAGGGTGGCAATAAACCCCCCGGGAGGAGAGGAGCACAGGAAGGGAGCTCTGCAGGCTTTGCTGCAGGACAGGCTTGGCCAGGGCATGTGCTGACAGAGGAGTCTGGACGAAGGGTGTACGTCCAGGAGTTCCCTGGAATGACCCTCTTTGCAGAGGAGCTGTAGCAAACACTGGGTCCAAAACACACCACGGTGGCTGGGACAGCTGTGCAGGGGAACATGGTTTGTCTGTGAGTTCCCATGTAATTTTTTTATTTTTAAACAAAAATATCCATATTCATTCCAGTTCTTTTGTGTTTGGTATAAGGGAACAAGTTTCAATGCAAAGCTGACCAATATGAGAGTAACTATATTGTTATGACTCACAGAATTTATTACTGTTTTACAGGGGACTGTGGCATTGGTGTTTTCTTATTTTTGCACAGTTTCTTCTTAATATCTGGCTGGCACCTTTTGAAATAAACACTGGGAGGTTTATTTGCACTTTTAAGGAAGCACATGGGTTTTTTTCCCAGGGAGTCTCTGCTCTTTCCAGCTGAAAATAAAGTTTATTTGTGATGTCTCTATCTGGTAGGTTGTCCCAAAATTCATCCTAGATTTTATTAAAATCCATTAAAAGCTTCCACACTTTCCTCAGTGAACACAGCTATCTGGGTTGTTTGGGGGGGATTTCAGAACTATATTTTTTTTTTTTTACATGGACAATTCCTGTCAAATTCTTTAATACTTATCATTTGCCAAATGAAAAACAAATATTTCTGAATACACAAAATTTATGCCTGGAAGGAGAGAAACTGGATCAGAAGAAGGGTTAAATGAGCAACAAATCTGATGAGGAGGAATGGTAGAAATCCACTGGGCTCCAGGCCAAGGAAGCAGTGCTATTTTTATTTTGTGAAAGCTATTAATAGGATGTGTGCACCTTCTTGGGAGCTTGTATTAACCTTCCTTTGCAAAAGCAACTCCATGGAGTAACTGCTTACAGTCTGTTTCTCCCTTAAGTGATTATTGATACCAATTTTATCAATTTTTTAAATGTCAAGTGCATTCCTACAATTCAGTGGTATGATTATATGATTTACAGAAAACTAACACTGGAAATAATTCATTTTTCACTTCAGCTTTTATAAAGTTGTAAAATCTTATTTTCCCACACGTAAAGTTTTGTGATTTCTCTCGCGTTGTTTAATGAATGAAGAATTATATTTATAAAAAATAAATAGTTTTTAACAAGCGGTGTCTTTTAGTTTCTTCCCAAGATAGGTGGTGATTCTGGGTTTTTCCCTGTCCTCTTAGTGAGTGAAGTTTTAGAATTTTAGCTGTACCAAGTGAACAACGTAGCTGTGGCATTAAATGTTCACTCTGACTCTTGGTTTCATCGGTGTCTCATCCAAACAAGGCCAGGACTTTTCAAAACAGAGGAACAGCCGAAGCCCTTTTAAGGTGAGGAGATGCCCCAGTACTGTGCAGGGTCCTCAGGAAGGTCTCCCCAGTCCACATTTACTCCCCGAGCTGCAGGTGGTACCAAGTGTAGGTTATTTTCCCACATGAAGAGGGAAAGCTGGGGTCAGATGCCGAGGAAAAGGGCAGATTGCATTTGGGGAGAGGGAGGAAATGGGAGGGAGAGACCAAATACTGTGTCTGTCTGAGATGTGCATATCCCATTTGGAAATGCGCTTTGTGGGATAGACCTGATTGATGTTAAACAGCTTCATTTGGGAAAAAACAAAAGGTGTGCAGCAAAAGGGAGGGGGGGACACCAAGGGTGACTAGGACTCCCTTAGGGTGTGACTGTCTGGATTGTGCATCATCCCACAGGTTTTGGGGAGGCAGCTCGGGAGTGGGACAGCAGCACGCTGTGCCCCGGGGCAGGATTGCCTGGGGGTGGAGGGGTCGGGACACCTTCCCTGTGTTCTGTGCCATGGGGTTTGTTGAGTCGTGGTTAGAGCAGAGCCAAAGGGACAGGACTGCCACTGCCTCGCTGGGTGAGTCACCTCCCTGCCTGAGTTACTCTTTCCTCTCCTATGCAGCAGGAGAAAATCAGCTCCCTCGTGGGGATGTGAAAGGTTTGGAAGAGGCTGGAGCAAGGCTGCCGGGGAGCGTTATCCTACATCATCCCTGCTGTGTGTATGGAGTCATGTCCATCAAACAATACCAGCCAAACTGCTTGCCGGGAGCAGCAGCAGCAGCTGAAATCCTTCCAGCACAAAGCCAGAGCCTGCCCACATTGCTGTTATCTGCTGGAAGCAGAAGCTGCCCGACACCTCCTTTGCCAGCAGCTGCTTTTTGACACAACCAAAGCGTGTGGCAAGCAAAGCACCCCACGCTGCAGGGGGACTTCGCTGCAGAAGCTTTTGCTCAGCTCCCCTCTGGAAGCTGGTAGGTGTCTGTAAGCAAAGAGGTGCTCTGGAGACAGCTCTGCCAGCAGCAGAGGGTGCTGCTCCCTCGTGCTGCAGGAGCTGCTGGAGCCGCTTTTCCCAGCAAAAGGAGCATTTTCCAGGGGCACAGCTGGGCCTCTGACACCGACTCTTCTGCTGGCCCTTGAGCCACACAGATCGCAGGGCTGAGCACTGATGTCCTGTGCCACAGCGAGCTCTCTGGCCAGCCTGCTCTCCCAGGGGCCACTCCACAGCTGTTAGCCCCATATTATCGTGGCTGCTATCATTTTCCATTCGTGGCTATCCATCAAAAAGGCAAGGAACTAATTTTACTGCTTCCCCGCGCCCAGTGGCTTCTCACGGCCAGGCTGTGACCACGTCCTTAGCTCCCCACATACAGAGCAGCTGACACAGGGAGTGTCAGGACGTGGCCTCTATCCTGCATCTGCAGGACTTGGGTCAGCCAGTAAAGTCACTGGTTTTAAGGGGTCATCCTCCCATTAAGAGGGACAGCCATGCCTGTAGTACCTCAGAGGCAACCAGCTGGTGGTGTAAGGGTTGCTCCTAAAAGCACTGGAAGTAGAGTATCTTCTGCATCCAAGTCCTCCAGCTACATTTTTCCCATTCTTAAAGACATCTTCACATCCAGCACCTTGTGCTGAAAAGGAAAGGCAAAGGAGCAGAGACAGGAGACATCACAGCAAGCCTATGATTTCCAGGTGAATGGAAAGCAAAATATCTAGGTCTCACTTGTTTTTGTTTTTTTGTTTGTTTTTGAAAAAGGTTTTGCTTTCATTCAACATCCTCATTTTCTTGTGTTGCAGCAAGCAAAGTGTTGTGTTGACACTTCAATTCACAAGAAGAGACCAAAAGGAAGAGGACTACTTTTTCCTGCAAAGTGTCCCTGGGGTTTTCCTCTTTTTCCTCCTCTGTCCCACCCTCCTTTACCCCCTTTTCCACCACACCGAGCCATCTTCCAGCTGAGAAGGGTTTGATTGTCCTCTAAGCAGGCTTGGCAGGATTTCTACCTCATGAGGCTGCTGTTTTCACAGCCCGTCTCTCTGTTCTGCAGCACACTGGGTTACTTTGGCTTTGTATCTGTACATTACAGACGCTCATTGTTCACTATCTGTTGCATTGTCTCCCTTAATTCCCAGAGGCAGAGCCTGCATGCAGCACGTATGTGTTTCCGGGCAGAGCGTTTGCTCTCTCTCTCCCCTCCTCTCCCCAGGGCACAGAAGGCTGTGTGTTTTCTGCCTGCCTGTCTTCATACACCCCCTCCAAATGCAAAGCAATAAGATCCCCTTTATTGCTCCAGTCTGCCAGACTCCTGCTGCAAGGTCAGTGTCAGTCAGTCATAAAGCACATCTCTAAATTCTGTACCAGCCCGAGAGTCTGTGCTGGGAGTGCAAAGGATTCAGATGCTTAACTTCAGACAGCCAAAAGGGACCCGTTTTCCAGAAGGTGGATGCTCATCCACTTCCAGATCCCAGAGCTAATCTACAGCACTGAATGCTGACCACAAGAAAGCAGGCATGCCAAGTCATTCCTCCTCCCACCTTCCTTCTATTAATCGTAGCATAAATTCACAAGGATGGGAGCTGGAAAAGTCTCTGCTAATCCAGGCTCCATCCCCAGTTAGTTCTCCAAAAAGGCTTAGAGGGATTCCATTGCAGGCCATAAACACTGGCCCTTGTCAGTCACCACCCTCTGCCACTGTTTGTACTGTTGTTTGAGACATACACAGAATTCAAAGCAACTGATTGAAGATTAGCAAATCCTGCTTCTTAAGGAAGCAAGAAAGTCAAATATTAAGGAAATAAAAGGAGACAAGATTCCGTAGGAGCTGTGATCTCATCTGGCCAGAAGCCACCACAAAGCTGAAAAGTTCTGCTTCAGCACTTGTCTGGTTTCCTCCAGCTTCCCTGCTGCTCTTCCACCTCCTCCACCCCACTTCTCCCTCTTGTTGTAAAGGACAGGAATCTCTGTTTGAGCAGGAAACCCTTGCTCACCTGGAACCAGCACGAAAGAAAATGCAAGCCTGTGAGTAGCCCCCAGGAAGCTCCTATCTGTCCATGGCAGGGTGTGCAAGGAGCTGGGGGAGAGGCAGGGGGTCGCAGTGCTGAGCAGGGTGGGCAGGCAGGTAACAGGAGTCAGCACAGCAGCTGAGCTCCCAGGCAGCTGAACTCCCACCTGCTGAGTTTCCTGTACAGTTCTCAGACAGCATTCACAACGTTCTTGGACTCAGTAATGACCCATCTCTGCTGATACAGAAGATGCTCATGCTGTGCTGAGCCTGGAGAGCTGTGGCTTTGCAGGCCAAGGAGGACCTGCTTTGGAGTCTCTACAAGTGAGATCCTGGGCTTCCCTCGGCATCCTGGCTCTGGCCGTTGCCCTGTTACTCCACTGAGCCACAGCAGATGGGCAGGAAAAGGTGTCAGGGGAAGAGAAAACTTCCCCATCCATATTTCTAGATGTCAGGAGCTACTGTCAGTCATCTCCTTAAACACTGCCTCCCCTGCCTGTCCGGGTTATGAATCCAGCCCAGCCTTTGCCCCACTCCCACCAGCCAGGTTCTCACATTACAGCAATCGCCCACCTTGACAGTAATGCAACAAAGCCCTTCAGTAGGTGCCTTTTAGTGAGTGTGGTAGATTGATTTGCTGTAAAGGAGGATCTGGCCCACAGAGCACCAATTCTGAGCAGTCCTGAAGTCTCCCTAGACAACACTTCAGTTTGTCTGGCTCTCCAGCGAAAGGATGCCTGGAACATTCCTCTAACAGCTTTGGCATCAGCAGAAGAGACTGGAGTGGATCTTCCGAACAGTGGAGATGAACTGGGAGAACTCCCCACTCTTCACACAGAAAGTGGATTCACACAACAAGCTGCAAGTGTGCTGACAGAAAACACTGGAGCCAGTCTGCAGAGCCAGAATCCTTCCTCAGCTCCCGCAGAGCAATATGTACAGGGTCTCTGCGTGGCTGTGGGCCCCCAAGGTTTGGCTAAGAGCTGACCAAGAACTGAACAGTATGCTGCAGGAAAAGCTTAAAGGGGGAGATTTTCAGAACACATATTGCTGAAGAGCTTCTGCTGAAATTAGTGGGGACTTACATAGGGGCGAGTTCAGGTCTAAGCAATGTAGTTTTGAAAAAGCTACCCAAATATGTACCGCTTTAACAGAAACCCACCTATTTCTATCTTGCAGGGTGTGAAAGAACATATTTGTGCTGTATCTACAATCTCCCTGGTGTTTCTGGTCAGCTAGAGCAATAAATTTAATCTGATGGGAATGTGTTTTCTTAATGAACCACAATGGCTGGCATGGAGCAACTACTCCCCAGGGACATCAAAATATGCTCAACAAATTTGTGCCTCAGTCCTGCAAAGATACAAAGGCACATATGAACAACTTCATATGCATGCACTGTCCCATGGAGTTCAGCAGAATTTTCCCCCCTGCACTCGCTGAATTCCTCTTTAGGGATTTTTCTGACTGCGTGGCCTGAAAAGGTGATGAGGAGGGGAATGTTCAGCAGGCCAGTTACCCCACCTTGGCCCTCACATTTCTTCTGACAGCTCAGTGGGTTCAGCACTGGACCCTGCCCCATTTTATGTCACTGAATTTCTGCTGTGATCACCTCACTGCAGAAATAACCCAGCAGTGGTTATTACAGTCCCCTGGGGGTCACACAACTTCATTTCATCCCCTGTGCAGCTGCAGGATTTCTTTTTATCTTGTAAGAACTGGTGTAACTAAGTTGTAAATCAACTCATGGCCCATGAAATGTGTCAGAAAGTCTGCTGGGCTCTCAGTAGAGCATTCCTCCTTCTGCCAGCTTCCCCAGAGATCCAGCACACGTATGCACCCAGGAATTGCCTTCCTCACTACACACTCCCTACAGGGAGCACAGCCGGGAGAAAAACGGCTGAGTATCCTGTCTAATTAAAATGTAGGTAAGGAGAATGCACTTGGATATTTATGGTAGAACCTGCTTTGAATTAAGTCCACATGCTGGAAATGGAGTTCAACTGGGACAAAAGCAAAGTCCTCTGGAAGCAGAGGCATAGAAATGAGGACACACGAATTAACCCTGCCCTTTTTTAACGTGTGCCCAAGATCATTAGAGATGAGAAATGTCAAGGCGCAATGTTAATGTCCAAGCCCAAGGTACAGTAACTCCAGCAGCACGCAGGGGCATTCATTCCATACTGACTCAGATGGCAAGCTGCCACCTCCTGAATCATTCATACCACTTCCTGCAGCTCTTAGGTGGTCCTTGGAGGTATCCCATGCAATATGGATTGCTGAATTTATGACAATCCACTGGTTTACGGCTCCAAGCAGCAACGCGACAAACAACCCTTTTGTCTGGAAACACTGAAAAAATTCATCATCTCAGAGATGCACTACTGGCTCTAATTTGTCCAAAAGTTGCTTTTTGGGGAAAAAAACCCAAAAAGCCAAACACAAAACAAAACAGAAAAAAGACTGAAATGAACAGAATTGTACTTCCCTGGTTTATTTCGGCAAACAAAAGAGTCTTAAATAAAAAGCAGCAAAATAAATAGATAAAAAAAATATAATTATATAAAATAAAAATAATAAAGGAATAGATAAAATAAAATTGTATATAATAAAAATAAAAGTAAGAAATAATAAGCATTAAAATCCCCGGAGTGACCACAACAATGTGGCAGCACCGTGCAGACGGACTCCACACCGAGGATGCGCCTCATGCCCGCAGCACCCCGGCCGACACTCGCTGCTATTTTCCGCTGTCTCCGTAGCTAAAGCGGCAGCACCGA